>JAMYHX010000342.1:0-46747 GCA_025529335.1 Rhizopus sp. PT2906
GATAAGAGGGCAGGCGTGATTTCATTTTGTCAAAAGGAAACCTTGGATTATCTGACAGACATGTTGTTATATAAGACCGTGGATACTCTGAGTGATGCACGATATGTAACAAAGGAAGACATGCTTGCCAAGTACGCTCGTGTAGTGTCATCAAGCTTTCAGATCTTGTCTTACTTGATTACTGAGCTGCCAGTTGAGGAAAGAATCAAGTGTGAAGATGAGTACAAGATTATTATGGATGATACAACTTTATGGAAAAAGTTTGTCACTCACAATAATCCACTCATTCGTAAATCATTTTATAACTTTGTAAAGACGTTGTTATTAAGCTGGAAAGGTAAGTTCTTGACCTCAAATATACATATAACGCGAGTTAAATAAACAAAATATGACATGATAGATGCTATCGAAAGCAGACTAGAATTGATTTGCCCCAACTTCTTTGCAGGTGTTTTTGTCGAAAAGGACCCTTTTACTCATTCTGAGATGTGGGACGCCTTATTACTTATGACTAAAAGTAAAGTTCACCGCTTTTATTATGCCATTTGTTAACAAAAACATTAGATTTCCCTCGATCATGGGTTATTATTGATAAAAAGAAGCCCGCGTTACCAAAGCTATACAAGTTCCTTGGTTCTGGCCTAAATGGCTCTGTGAATATTGCTTATCCTAGCATTATTGCATTATTAGCCAATCTACCAGAGGAAGTAAGTTGATTACATGTAACTAAGAATAATCACTCATCGTTGTGAATGTAGATCAAACAAAATACTACTTTTTATATAGACGTGTTTGATCATTTATGGAAAGGACTATCAAGCGAGTACATTGACAAGTCAAACTTTCGTGTGTTCCTTGATGCTTATACAGAGTGTATTGTATATTTTGCCATCACGTTAAGGTAAGTTGCAAAGAATGAGATATATACATCAATTAACACACGACAGTAAAATGAGCGAGGAACAATCTGTAAAGACAGCCGCCATGTTGATTGAAGATAAATTCTGGAACATCATAAAGTTTTTCTTTTTACAGTCAAGAAATAAGGCATTGAATGAAAAGATTGATCCTAGAACGTATGACGTTATTGCAAATCGATTTATTGTCCTTGCCTCTGCTGAGAGTACAAAAGGTAAGCCATTCAAAGGGAAACACGTAGAAAAAAGAGTGACCAACCATGTCAAATAGATATATTGTCAAACATGGCTCTTCAGCTTGATCAACTCTTTGTTCAAACAGTAGTTGATTGCGCCTCAGCCCAAGAACCACTGGATATGGAACTGTTTTCGCAAAAGACGGGCAGCTTCTTGACATACCTGTCTCATGAATGTAAACCAAAGACAGCAATCGCTTGCTTTATTGAAAGTCACATGAACGATATGGTCAAGCGACTAGTGTTAGAACCTGTGGGCTCAGCTATTGTGCATAAAGATAAATCTCATGGCCTGCTGTTGCTTGCTAAACAGCTTGTGGATGCCTTTGAAGTGACTGCCACAGAGCCTAAACTAGCCTCTGCCACTAGACAACTGCTTCCACTGTTTATGGATGACGAAACACCCATAAGTTCACTGACCTCATTCTTTGTGACAACTGTCATTCTCATGAAGAATACTGACGAATCTGAACAATTATGGACTGACTTTATTCAACAAGTGTATGCCATCTATGAACGCTCAGAAGTTCGTGCTTCTGAAATTGTCGCTTTGGCGTTTGAACAGATAAAGATAAAAAATGCCATAGATACAGATTATCAACGCGAAGCATTGGACATAATGATGAAAGGATTTGCGGAAAGCCCAAGAACGGGTATGCCCCATCCCGTTTTGGAAAATGCTGTCTGTTTAGGTTTGATTCAGTCACAATGTAAGTAGTTTTTACAAGCCCCAGAATGAGACGATAACCGGTTTACTATAGTTTATAAAGTGCTGTCTGATGCTGCTGTAGACAACATATTGTCTACCTTGGAGTTGATATTACAAGATTTTAACAAAAAGGAACACTATGTTCAGGGCCTTCGAGCGACAGTATCTGTCTTGAATATGTTGGAAAGATTGATGCAAGACGAGAGTGTGTACAGACTGTCAGAAAGAAATTCGTTCTCTGGCATTCCTTCACAAGTGTTTGACGCCTTACATACAAGTCAGAAGCTTCATCATGACGAGGATACCGATGAATATACGGAAGAGCTTGCCCTTTACCGCGACTGTCAAGTAAAAGCAACCACTGTCTGGGACTCGATCGCAAGTGGCATCCTGATGCGTCGACCCGATTTGGCTTACTCAATACTCAATCAGCTAAAGAAATCAATTATTGATGTGACTTATCCTTCAAGCCCGTCAGATTCTGTTCAGCGTGTTGGCAGGTTATTATCTAGCGCGTTCCACAGTGATGATGAGCGAGAGAAAGCAGTATGTATTCTTTTGGATACTGAAGAAGAATGGGAAAAACTCTACCATCCATTCATGCAACATACAACGGATTACCTGTCATTGGCTGTGACTGATCCCTACGTGGCATTATCAGTAGATTCCCTTGTTGATGATGAAGGTGAACTGATGCCTGTTTCCTTTGACGTCTATGGCCTTTCTTCGTTTGGACGCCTTGTTCTCTTCTGGGGCGAGTATCTCTCTGATCTGGGCTTGGCTAAATCAATTTTGGCAGACAGCAGCAAAGACTGGCTTATTCGTCGACTGATGCTAGCAAGCGTCGCCTGTAGCCATGAGCTGGCTGCCCCTGGTACCCATCGTATTTGGGAAAAGAAAGCTGTTGAAGGTGTTCGTGCCTTTATTGAGCACATAAAAAATCTCTTTTCGATGTGGCTTTCTACGGCTATTGCATCATCCAACCTTGCTGAATTCCCACAGCAGCTGCTTGTTAGTGTCAAGCGTCAGCAAGTAATGAAGGATAACCGTCTACTGGACTTCACTAGTCATCTAGCTTTATCCTGTAAGACCATTACTTTATCTGCTAATGTTCTCCACCAAGTCATATCCAAATTACTTGTCCTTGGCAGTTGGTCAGCTTCTGAGCTAGAATCCTGGCTACCTCTACTCAAGGCTGAATCAGTAGAACTGAACCTGTTGACCAAAGCAGCCATAGTAAGTGCATTCAAATATGTGTTGGGCAATACCGATGCCTACAGACACTATCAAAGTGACCTTTGCAGCAAGTTATCGGGTGTGACCAGTATGTTGGAGTTTGATTATTCTCCGGATGAAGAAATTGATTCAAAACGTAAGCGTTACTGGAGCTTATTAGGTCTTTTGAATTCATCTGCTCTCAAGATCGAATCCTTTGATATTCCTCGTCAAAGACTGCTACATCTTATACAGTCGCTCCGTCCATGGCTTAGCCAGGACTTTGAGTTCAGCGAAGACCAACAAAGGGCACGTGCTCGAGCACAGATTGCTCAACTCTTGAAGCATTTGGCGAAGTCCGTACCTGATGACCTTGGTGGGCATTGGGATTACTTTTTGGACTGTTGCTTTTCATGGACTGCCTATGCTGATGCAAATCAGCCTGAGGAATTACTCGTGCTCTATTACACTCTAGATCTCTATGAGACACTCGTCTTGCTGTCAAAGGAGAATGAAGTACTACAAGAGGCGATAAATAAGCATTTGGTATCGTATGGAAAGCTCTTACTTGAGCTAGTTGTCAAAGAATACAAAAGAGAGACTGTATCAGAAGCAAGAAGAGCCTATCAAGAGGTTTTAGCGCGATTATTAGAGCATGTACCAAAAAAGACGTTGGTAGAAGTAGACTGTTTTGCCGATGTATGTTTTAAAAGAAAAAATATTATAGGAGAAGATATTTACCAGTTTTGTTAGCTATCTCGACTGCTTATGACACACAATGAATCACTCCAAAAGCGCGCTTATTCGCTACTTAACAAATTGGTTACTGAGCAAGTTCAAGACTTGTCTGTTAAGCTCGAATTCACAGAGACGTCAGGTATATGACTTCGTTTTAGAAAGGGATCATTCTGACACTTTTTTATGTGCAGAGGAAGAGGTGCAGGCAGCGATTGATAATAACATACTATCTATTATTTTGAGCCCACCTGATGCTTCTGAATGGCAAGCTGAAGAAATGGATGAACATCATCATGAGATTTTTGGTTATCTTTTAGCTTGGATGGTTATGCTGGACCACTTTAAGGATATTGTAAGTGTACTTACTTCTTTCAGAAAGCAGTAACTTATTATATACTGTGTAGACATTTAAACTGAAACAAGAGTATACCAACGAACTTAAAGAAAAGGAAAGTGTTGCTCACTTGATGCCTGTGCTCTGTGCCATTTTAAATGTTGGCCAAACGAGTGGCAGCAAGCCTTTCAATTTATCTCCTTGGGACGTGACGGAATATGACGTCGAGGGCTTCGATGGCACACATGAGATGAGCTTTGATATCTTGGCTGCTCATCTTTATTACCGAGCCTTACGACACATTCCATCTCTTGTTCGTCTTTGGTGGATTGATTGCAAGAACAGACAACTGACGCTCGCTGTTGAGGGTTATACTGAAAAACACTTTAGTCAGCCTCTGATTAATTATGAACTAGAGTTATTGAATAGACCAGATATTAAATCCCAATTAGAAGAAAACGAAGAAAACGAGTTTACGATCAAGACATTGAAAGCGGCGAGTGAAGTGACGGCCAAGTATGTTGTAGACGAACAAGATATGCAGATTGCCATCAAATTACCTAGCAACTATCCTTTACGTCAGATCGAAGTAGAAGGAGTACAAAAAGTGGGTGTAAATGATAAACAATGGCGTGGATGGATGTTTGCGATTACTGCTGTTATTGGATCTCAGGTATGGACTATCAACAATAAAGAAAAGGAAAACTAATCAAAAATAGAATGGCAATATCTTTGACGCATTGTCTGTATTCAAGAGGAACGTGAATTTACACTTTAGCGGTGTCGAAGACTGTACGATTTGTTACTCAATCATTAGTGTTCAAGATCGATCGATACCCACAAAACAATGCAAGACATGTAAAAATAAGTTTCATTCTAGCTGTTTGTACAAGGTAAGTTTTCTAGATAATATATAGAAAAGGGGAGAATCTTGTATTTATTTGTTCTCTTTTTACAGTGGTTCAAATCATCTAATTCGGCTAGTTGTCCTTTATGCAGAACTGTATTCTAATCATGCTTTCTTTTTCCCTTTTTCTTTTTTGGCAACTACAGATGCAGGCTCTACATCTTCCATATCATCATCTAACTGAGGCTGAACTACATTGACTGGTTCCCATTGGCCTAGAGAGTATTTAAGTTAATAAATGATTTGCTTGTATATTAAACCTTTATACCTTTGTCTTGGTCAAAATAGACAAAATTGATGACGCTTATGTTTTCTAATGATTTTGTGTCTTCCAAGGGAATATATTCATCTGGTTTATCAGTGTCTAAGAATAGTTTAATATCTTTAGATGTTTTGCCATTGTCGAGTGCTTTGCATAAATTAGCCTTTAATTGTTCAAGAGAGTCAGTGGGTTGATAACATAAAAACACAATCGTCTTTTGTCTTTTTGCTTTTATATAATAGGGTTTAGACTATGTTTGATTCGTGAGTAACTCTGTATGCTTATAGAGTTCTCATTTGTATACCATTGACTACGGAATGAGTGATGGAGAGAGAGAAGGGGAAAAAGAAACGGTGTGACTTTGAATTCATGTACTCGTAGCATATGCGGATAATGGATATACTCACTTTTATTGTCACAACAGTACTCGTACATTAATAATTGCTCTTTTTACCTGTAAAACCTTAAAGCCAGCACCCGGCCGGAGTGGGACGAGGCAACCACATTGGAAGTGGCGAGTTGTCTTTTGAAGACATTAGGTCGACCTTGACCATTTCAGATAGAATGAGCAATGAGAAGCATGTTCTTGGAGGTCATTACATTGCGATTCCAAAAATATTGCAAGTGTTGCACTTCAATACTTGATGGATCTTTTCGACATCACTTCTCTACACTTCAGATTCTGTAATTCTTGATTTAAGCAAGAGTTACAGGTCTATAGAGATATTGTTTAGAATGTATGATCTATGAGCATTGTTATACTAACCTTGGAGATTTTGTACTCATTGATATCGAAAAGTAACAAGTCTCCAAGTCCCTCTCTGTGCTTTAATTGTCTATAAATTTTGTTGGAGACACCATGCCGAAGACCTTTAAACTTAATATGGTCTTTATTTCTCAGACCGTCACCAAAGATAACTAAAGGCATTTTTTTTGCAGTCGTCTTCTTCAAAATGGGGGTTTGTTTTTCCCTCTGTAAGATACGAATAATGCTTAGTTTATGCTAAAAAGAAAAAGAGTATATACCTTTCGGATTGTGGGATAGGATGTGTATGTTCCGCAGGCCATCGAACTTTTCTCCTTTTTTTTCTTCTTCGTGATTTGTCGTATTTCTTGCCACTATTCAATAATATATTTATGCTTTCTTGAATGACCTTTTGTGACCCAATATAATTTAGCCATTTTGACTTTACAGTCTCAAAATTGTAGTAAACAGCTATCAAATAAGTCTACACTAACTTCCGAACCTATTTGACTCTATAAGGCATGACAAGCATGTGGAGAATTGTCGCGGGTATTCCTACATGTTTTCCGCAGTGTGTGCAACAAAGAATTTATACTCTGGGGCTGTAAAGTAACACGGCATTTTGAGGGTAACTTAAAGCATCTTGTTTCGGTGTGGAAAAAAATATTGTTGTATGATTGGCCAGGATACACTACGAGATTAAATATACCAGACTTTCCCCATCCAGTTGCTTTAATGCAAAGTAGTAAAGGGATCATCTTGTTCATTCTATTTGATTTATCATTGGCTATTAGAACTTTGTAGGGCCATCTACCAAAAAAAAAAAACAAAGACTTACACTATAGATTGCATGTTTATAGTTGAGACTTCAAATGTATATTTTAGTTGCTTCAAAAAAGAAATGGGACATTACTATTTTAGCAATTAACAAGGGCGTTGCTTCCTTGGATTATCAATGTTGAAATTAGTACAAGATTGGGGCTTTGGTACTTGTATCTAATGTTTTGAACCCAACGCGCCCAATTTATCTGTCAGAGCTTACAGCTGTATTCAATTGATTCGAGACCAAACTTTATGCAAAGAATTGACCACTGGTATTATGTCAACCTCTAGTCTCTGTTTTTTCAAAAAAAAAATGAGGCCCTCTGATTTAGTTTGCCCTTCTCTTTTATTCCAAGTTTTACATTAACTGCAGTAACTGTTTCTTATATTCAAGCAACACCTTGTGTATAAATATATATGTGTGTTATGCTTAACTTTAGCATTAGTGTAATACAATGCACTGAGATTTGCTCGAGCCAAACACAACAATATAAACCCAAAACGCCGATTAAGAAACTTACGTTATATCACAAGATTAGGGTTTCACCCATTCTATATGCGGGGAAGCTGGGTGATGTTGGGAAATAAGATGCATGTATAACATCAAAAGATCAAACTTTTTGCTTTTAGGTACCTGAACCAGACTTGGTATTTTTTGGGGAATACTTATGAAAAAAGTTTGGTTATTCATATATCCATTAGGCAAGTATTGTTCTGTGAGAATTTTTTTATTAGGCGCGTTAAATTTCTTAACACGCTTTCCTACCGTGACTAAAGCTATAGATTTCCCTTCTTTTCTTTTGATATAGCTTATAATAAAGGCATATCAATAGAGACAGAGAACAAGAGAGGCAAAGAGAGAAGGTAAGGAAGAGGTTTAATATATCCTATTTTATCTGTGTTTTAAAAGCAATTTTAGGTTTATGTGAAAGTTACACGCTTAACTATGTATTTAAACAAGAAACTTTATGCAAAATAATCCTTTCTTTTTTATTCACGCATCATGTCTAATCTCGTTGTTGAAACCACTACTCCTAAAGGATACAAGCTTAAGCGTATGAAAAGAAGCAAAAGTCTATAGTTAATAACTAACATTATATATTAGTCCAAACTGGTTTGTTCATTAACAACCAATTCGTAAAGGGTTCAGACACTATTGACACTATCAATCCTGCTACTGGAAAGGTTATCTGTGCCGTCCAAGCTGGTAAGTTTATTCAGTGAACGACATACGTACGTGTGTTGTATTCATATCTGTCTATTAGCTGAGGCAAAGGATGTGGATGCTGCTGTTGAAGCTGCTGAAGCTGCTTTCCAAGGTCCCTGGAAAAACATGCCTGCTCTTCAACGTGCTGCCTTGATGCATAAGTTGGCCGACCTCATTGACAGAGATAATGAAGAACTTGCTCAAATCGAAACTCTTGATAACGGCAAAGGTATTACCTTCTCTCGTCTCTTTGATGCCAAACAAATCGCAATCTCCCTTCGCTACTTTGCTGGTTTTGCCGATAAAGTACACGGTAAGGTCATTGATACCGAAGGCTGTCTTTCCTACACACGTCACGAACCTATTGGTGTCTGTGGTGCCATCATTCCCTGGAACTTCCCCTTGATGATGTTGGGCTGGAAGTTAGGCCCTGCTTTGGCTACTGGTAACACTATTGTAGTAAAGACTTCCGAAATGACTCCTCTCTCCGCCCTCAAGGTTGCTCAACTCGTTATCGAAGCTGGTTTCCCTCCTGGTGTGATCAATATTATTACCGGTTATGGTGCTAAGGCTGGAGACGCTTTAGCTCGTCACATGAAGGTCGCCAAGATCGCTTTTACAGGCTCCACTCTTGTGGGTCGTATGATCATGAAGGCTGCTGCTGAAAGTAACCTCAAGAAGGTCACACTTGAATTAGGCGGTAAATCACCCAACATTATCTTTGACGATGCCGACTTGGATCAAGCTGTCCGATGGGCCCATAAAGGTATCTTCTTCAATCACGGTCAATGCTGTTGTGCAGGTAGCCGTGTATACGTTCAGGAATCAATCTATGACGAATTCTTGAAACGCTTCAAAGAATACACAAGCAAGACTAAATTGGGTGATCCCCACGATGACGACACTTTCCAAGGACCACAAATCTCTCAAACTCAGTTTGAACGTATTATGGGCTATATCGAAAGTGGAAAGAAAGAAGGCGCTACGTGTTACATGGGTGGCCAACGTTGGGGCAATGAAGGTTATTACATTGAACCCACTGTCTTTACGGATGTTCGTCAAGACATGAAGATCGTTCAAGAAGAAATCTTTGGTCCCGTTGTGACCGTTTCCAAGTTTAAGGATATTGATGATGTTGTCCAAATGGCTCTTGATACTGAATACGGTCTTGCTGCAGCCGTATTTACTCAAAACACCGCTCGCGCTGTTGATATCTCAAACCGTCTTCAGGCTGGTACTGTCTGTAAGTATTATCCTTCCAAGAAGTAGGATTTCGTTGCCTTAATAACACATTATAGGGATCAACTGTTATAATGAATTGGATTACAATACTCCTTTCGGTGGTTTCCGTCAAAGTGGTATTGGTCGTGAAAATGGTGAATATGCATTGGACAACTATATCCAGGTCAAGACTGTCAAGATCAACATTAACCGTCAGCCTTAAGCTTCAGCCCTGAAAAAAAGTCTTTCTTTTACCCTTATTTATTTGAAAATAAAAATAAAAAATAGCATGCATTCACTTTGAATGGCAAGTCTATATTTTGTATGCAAAAAATTCGTTACAAATATTGTAAATGGATCTTACAGGGCAAAGTATATAAAGTATTAGAAAGTACCGAGTCTTTGCACAAAAGTTGTCCATATGACGTTAAATAAAATCTAATTAGGCCACTCCAATAAATAAATAATATGCAGATCGAGCTAGTTTAAAAACATGTTTCAAGTTAGTATAAACAGCATTATTTTAGTCTTTCAAGTTTAACAAATATCTGTTTTGATCAAATGACGCGTCTATTTGACCTGTGGTATGGTTAAATTAGCAACATCTCTACATGTAGAGAAGCCCGGACACACATAGGGTTATCTTTCATAATAATAAAGCATATGACAACCATTTTGTTGACTCAAAATGCCCATTTCCCTCAAGTAGGGGAGGGTGGTTTAAAGGAGAAATTTGACTTAATTTGCTCTTTACTTCTTTTTCTTTTCAAACATGGACTATTATCACAAATTAATCCAACCAATCAGATATCCAAAAGGTACAACCACTCTAAGTGCAGCAGTAGCATACATAGCCACACTCTATTTCCTCAAACAAATTCTAAATGGCAAGTCTGCTGAATTCAAGGATATCCCAGTACCAAAAGGAGGTCTATTTTATTTTGGTATTAACAAATAAGCATATAAATACATAAAATCTCATGATATTGCATAACAGGACATATGCCGCTGTTAGATCAATGGCCTAGAGAAACTTTTACTAAATGGCATCATGAATATGTATCCATCTTAGGATCAAGATGGGTGTGCAAAACTGGCTAATACTTGGTGATGCTCAAATAGCTCATGATATACTCGTTTCTAAAGGATCAGTCGCAGCTGGTCGACCAGAGTAAACGTTCTTGACAAAAATTCACGGAAAGGGTAGAGGAATCGTGATAATAGATTATGGAAAGCGCTGAAGGAACATTTGAAGCACGGTTTCACATATCCTCTCACCAAAATCAGTCGACTGCTTGTCTAGTACCATCGAACGGAAATCAGAGAAGGGCGTCGGGCATATGATGGAGCTTACAGAATTAAATGGGACGATTGATCCACTTGAATTCGGTCGTTTTATATCAATGAACCTGACGCTTGCTATTGCCTTTAATATTCCTAGTGTAAAGGATATTGATGATACCACGTTTAAAGAAATAGTGAAATTTGTAAAAACCAACTCTTCCTAGCTACTTTGATCGTCAGTTTTTAATAAAAGTGGATCGCAGTAAGATGTGCAGTGCGTCAAAAGCAGAGAGCTTTTCATTCCAGGATAGGTTTTGTCGTTCAGGAAAACATGTTAAAACAAAAAGTTGTCAATCATTAATTTAACATTACAAGGCTGACGCAGTTATTTTCCCCTTTTTTCTTTACTTTCTTGACTTCAACATGAAGCGAAAGAAAGATGACGATCTTACGCCTCCAAAGGCAAAGCGAAATAAAGAGAAAGGTATGTAAGCTACAAGGTTGATATGACATTTAAGGGTCCATTAGCTGTCGATGGCAAACAAATTTATTCAATTAAAGTTCAAGACTTATATCAACAAGCAAAAAGGAACTCAAGAAATTGTTAAAAGACCCTTTGACAACAGCAAAAAGTATGGCACATCAAGTACAGTTGATGCTAAAAATCAAAACCCAAAAAAAGCAAACATGTGCCATTACCTCCTGCTGAACTTCCTTCCTCCTCTCAATGGAAGCGAATCATTGCATTCGGAAATGGTTCTTTTGTTAAGTATAAACGGAAAACGAGCTGCATCTACTAGACGTATTACCGAAGAAATCAAACGAAAATACAAACAATCCAACGGTGAACCGAATTTATTTATGTTGACGAGTACTTAACGAGTCAGATCTGTAACAAGTGTAAAATGAAAGAAATGAACAATTTCTCTGTTTCTGTATCAAAGCGAAGAGTACACTCTGCCCTCAAGTGTGAATCTTGTGGTACGGTGTGGAATCGCGATGTGAACAGTACATTAAATATATACGGTATCTTTGTTTACAAATCAAAACACGACGATGAAAGTCCTTCAAAAGGCTAATTGTACTATGAATCTAATGCGCTGTCTATAACAGCAGCGCATTCCTTAACGTCTCGTTAAGTATAAAATGAACAATACGTTACTCTTTATTCATCAGTCTTGTTAAAATGGACGCGTTATAAAATAGCCAAATAAATCTCACGGTTATTTTCAGTTTACACAAATGATATTTTATAATTAGTACAAAAGAAAGAGAGAGGTCTATTGACATACGGAATTTAAGGAACGTCTTGCTCTATACTTTTATATACTCATATATGATTTCATATAAAATGTGTTCTTTATATTCCAAAAAATAGAGGTCAAATATCACTTGAGTCGCATATTGAATAAAAAAATATAGCCCGAATTTTTTGTTTCTTTTTTCTTTTTTAAATAAATGACCATGTCAGCCAGAGATCAGATGCAGTATGTAAAAGTAGTCATGATTCTATGTTCAAGTTTCTTTGCTTATGGGGTAAATGAAGAGAAAGAAAGAAAGAGAGAGAGAGAGAGAGAGAGAGAGAGAGAGAGTAGAGTAGTTTGCTTACATGCTTTAAGTAGTCATTTTGGTCTGATTGGTCTTTTGATTACTATTTTTTATGGGCTAATCTATCAGAGCATCCTAACGCTGTTTCAAGAGCGACAGTAAGAATGCATATATAGTGTATACAATGTAGTCATATTGATATCTTGTAGTTGTATTATACAAATCAATTGCATGCTCCCAATATTATCAAATATATTCCTTTTGCTAACTTGATGATTGCCGCTGTTGGATTTGCCGCTGGTTTGGCTAATATGACAGATGGAAACATTTTGTTTGATGGTGCTTCCTTAGGTAAGAGAATGTGTGCCGTATTATTACTATTATGTATGCTCATATGTATTAGTGTTGATGCTATTTGCTCTTTCGACTTATGCTTCATCTGTCAGACCTGGTATGATTATATTTAAATAGAATGAATATATTCTCTTAATATTTAAACCATATATGTAGCCATGAAGATCATTTCTGAAACAGTGGATGAAAAGGAAATCATTTCTAGCTTGAAGAATATTGCAGCTGCTCATTTCATTATCGTATTGGCCATTACTGGTATCATCGGACTACAGATCACATATTACATTGTCACAAAAAGAGCGGATAATGCAGAATTGGCAGCTTTGAAGAAAGAAGCTGAAGTCAAAAAGACTAACTGATATCTCTGTAATAAATAATGACAATAATGTGTATGTCAATGGTTAAATCTTTCCCTTTATGATAATATCAAATGCCTAAAATAACATTATGCTCATCAATGAACTAGATTCAATGTTTTTTTCTTTTTTTTTTCATTATTTAAATCTGTTAAAGACATTTTCATATAAAACAATGACGATGGACTATACTGATTGGGCATTAATAATGTCACACTAATAAAAGTGTTCTAATAGAAAGTGACTTTGCAAATAAAAATTTTTTTTCTCTTACATTTTGGCTGACATTATCTTTATTACTTCGTAATAACAAAGGGCTTTTTAAATCCTCTATCTAAGCTTTACTTTATTCTGTGTGTTTTGTATCCTTTATTGAACTATTTATTATACTTTTAAAATAGTCAACTATTCTACAAGTTCTGTCGCTTGTTTATTGGTTGTAGTATGTTTGACAAATACGGGATTTTTCAGCAAATTTAGCAGAACATTTTGAAAATTATGGTAATCATTTTTATTGGCAGAGAAAATTTACTAAATTTGGCAGTAACATTGGCCAAAAATGGCAATACATACAAGATATATTTGGCAGCTTTCAATTTTTTTTTTTCTAGGGTATTGCCACACAGGTCACTTAAGAGTTTGCTTGAAGGACAGTCGTCTGAATAGCATAAATCCATTTTGTTGTAGACAAATAAAAGATGGCTTTGATATCCATTATGAACAACTTTAAGTATATATTTTTTTATTTATCTTTATACAAAAGATAATACATAGAAATATTTTATTTATAAAATGGGCCAAGTTGATGTATTCCAACCTTATCTTCCTCTTTGACTAACTTCAGAATGCTTGGATTGATTACCGTAGAAAGCTTTTCTGAGGGAGAAGAAGCAAATCTTAATTCTTTTAACTTTTCCATATGTTCATCCCTAAGTGCGGAAATGCTTTTGACAGAATCTTCTAATAAACACTATTAAGAAAAATAAATAAAGGTGTTTCACCCACCTGAAACTCTGTATTGCTGGTCGTTCCTACACCAATTCCAGCTGACTCCAGTCGGACTCCAGGTGTGGTATTGTTCTCCGTAATCGAAGAAAAAACTGATTCATTGATGGTGATGCTATCCACTTGTTGGTGTGATAGTTTGAGATAAAACCTTTCAAATGTGTTTGCTTCTAAGCTCCAATGGGCGTGTTGTTTGATCTTTTGGATATCCGTGCCAAGTTGAAAAGCTTTGGTGCTACTTGCTGATCGTAATGTATGAGGGCCATAGGTATTGGTATTAATGTCTACTGCCTTCATGTTTCTCGTCACAATATTCGCAACTGTTACAGAGCTGATAATCTTTATCTTCTCTGATTGGGCAAGGTTGGCAAGGAAGAGTGTATGGTCTGCTGGTAATTCTGATCGCAATTGTCGGGTTCTTGTTCACAAACTCAAACGTGGTCCTTACTGGGCACAGTGTGGCAGGCTAATCGTCCCAAGTTACTACTTTTGACTAGCTTTTTCTTTAGGCTGACGGATATGTAATGTCATTCCAGTAACAATTTGCGTTGTTGAACTTCCTTCATTTATATAGCTGAATTCAATGTCTCGTGCTTGTAACGTACCAATGTCAGATCGAGGTCTCCACATCATAGCTATACAGAGTAGTAAGATCGCCTTTTCTTGCAGTTGAGGTAACGATAAAATGTCATTATTGCTGTAGTCTTTCACCATGTATTGAAGGAGAATGTCAAGGTCCCATGTTTCCAATTGCTGTTTCTTGGGAAGAATAACTTCAGATCTTTTCTTTGCTACAAAAAATTCTAGAATCAATGGGTGTTGTGCTAAAGGCGGCTTGTCTTTGTGAACTATTTTGAATATTGATCCAACTGAAGAACGAATCACATTCAAGTATTGATATGAATAATACTGCTGTTGGACTAAAAGCTTCAGGATGTTCTTCAGTTCATATTGTAAATTGTTGATCGCTAGCTGCTGTTTTTTGCACCATGAGGTCCACAATGACCATCGGCGGTTGTATAACTGGTGAGTTCTTTTGCGATGGGACTGTTGTAAAAATCTGTTTGTTAATTCATCTATACCGCCTTGTGTATTGAAGGTCTTGATAACTTCCAGACGTCCAGGTTCCATTTTTCTTGTTAATTGGTATGATCAAGGGAGGTTCTTTCGTCAGTGCTAGAATCATTGGTACCAAAATTGAGTCTTTCAATACGGTGTCACAAGTATGACTTCCTGTACTTTCTGGCGTTTGAATATGTGAGTACTTTTGGAATTAATTTCCAAGGAGGGTGAAGGTAGAGGCTCCTCCTTGGCCAAAGCTGCTGAAATGTGTCCACTGCTGTTGCTGCTGGATCTGGATGTAAGCTTCAAAATTTCGGCAATAGGTTGTTGTGACGGGCTGCAAAGGCGTCTATGGTGCATTGGCTCCATTTGCTTTGAATCAGTTGAAACCATTTTGTTGGTAATATTCATTCGTATAAAAGTGCTGTGCGTCTGCTTAATCGATCTGCTTGAATGTTGGTCACACCCGGTATGTACTGAAAGTGAGTCTTGAGGTTGAACTGGTTGATGAGCTCTTGAATCTGAAATGCCAAGTCTTGTAGATAAATTGAGTTGGTTCCTCCGAATTTTTTTCACGTATTTTAAAGCAGTGACGTTGTCTGTATATAGATTGATGGTTGAGTTTGCGGCGCTTGATGTGTGCAGTTGAAGTGCAAATAAGATCGACTTCAATTCTCGTACGTTTATCGAGAGTTCTTTTTCTTTGTCCAGAATCCCACGAATTCTTGTTTCCTTTCCGGACACCGAAAAGACTCCACACTCTACAGCCTTCTCCAACAATCGAAGTATCAAGCTACTGTTAAAGGAGACACATAAATAAACTTGTCCAGCTTGTTGGACACTGAGCTTTGCCCTAATGGCACCATTGTTGTAAACATCAAGCTTACACTTCTTGTTACAGTAATATTTTCCAAAGGTGTTTTTAAAGACATTTTTAACTATAAATAAAAAGGGAAAACGTTAACTCAATATATTCATATATGTACATCCACTTCCTTTCTTGTATGAAACTGTTGATCAGTTTTACTAAAGTGCTGATATGATCAGTTACAAAGTGATTTTGGGTTATTAAAATCTGCAATGTTTTTTGGTTTTTTAAAGTAGTAGATAAAGGGGAGAAAGAAAGAATACATATATAACGTAGTATGTAAAAGAGTATTTATGGTACATATTAATCAAGTGAGAAGAACAGAGGCGCTCGATGTACTTGTTCTTGATTGAAGCGATATTTAGATACATTATACGCATAATCATAATTATACCCCAAGTGATCTTGATTGTTTCCACTCATCCCCTTTCACATTTTCTTCTTATTTTCTTGGTCTGTTTTCACTCTCTTTCAACAGGATAAAGATAAAAAAGTTTCATTACTGTACTTTTTAATCTTATTTTTACAAGACCAATCATAAAATAAACACATTTCTTTTTAGACTCGGTAAAAAGATGTACTGTGCATCGTATCTGCCATAATTGCCGTGACATATAATCCGATCTTGAATATAGTTATAGGCTTTCTAGATGCGTTATATTCTCAGAATAACGCTTATAATCTGTACCACAGTGCTATAAGAGTGATGTTGGAAATTATCGTTTACTCATCGTCCATTCCTAACTAATAAATGCTATTACAGTGCTTTTAGGCCACATCACGTTTCTTGAAGTATTGAAGCTTTCAAGTAACTGTCCTCAATAAGCCGAAAAAACCTTCTCTGGTGTGACGTGTTTGATATGGATCATTATAATAACTCGAGTATAATCTTAAAGTAGAGCATACACTCTACTTTACATTCCTCTATCGCATCTGATAAGAATAACTTATAATAACTATAGTATAGCAATAATAACATAAGCATAATAATGTCAGTGACGACAATAATATAAATAGCAGCCATAGATTCTCTACCCAAGTAAACTCTCATACAAACTTAATAATATTCAGCTCTTCTTAATAAAGAATCTAATTCGCAAGTCATCGACTTAATAGCCTTTTTTTTTTTTTTTTTACAATAACACTAAAGCTGAATACAACATGGTGGACTCAAAACATATTATTTTTTACTTTTAAGCCTTCAAAAGAACTTCAAATGCGTTTTCCATAATAACAACTGGTACTCGATTATGCAATCTTCTTTGATTTGAGTTCATGTACTGCTCTTCTTCCGATAAAAACTTGCTTAACAATGAACAATCAATGTTCCTTTTTTGTTCACCTTTTTGTTTTAAAAGCCAAGTTTTACTTTCACTGGATCATATCAATATCACATTAATAAAGAAATATGCCTACTCCTTTTTGTACTTTCAGTTACAGTGATTCAATCTTATGCTCTTCGATTTTTTATTTGGTCAAATAACAGATACACAACCTTCAAAGCCTTCATTGCATACTGATTAAATGTGTAACGGATAAATCATTTGTATTGAGTTGGATGTGACTTAATTTAGAAAAAAAAATCTATCTGACAGTAGCAAAAGACAGTACAGTGTTTTTAAAAATTAATGTCGCACCAAGATGTCGCAGTCCTGTATATTTTGTATTGTAAAAATTCAATTTTTGCGACATAACTTTCTGGAAATACTGTATAGCAGTAGTGTAAGGTTTTCCCCCTCTTTTCTTCCACTTGGAAAACTCAAGTTTAAAAGCAAAAAAAAAAACAAACTATCAAAAAAGCCTTTAAATACGTTCAATGTTGTTGATAAAACCGTTATACTATAAAAAGCATAAAGCTGTCACGTTTCTTAAATATAATCCCGTGTTTTATTTGAGGGAAAATTCAGTATAAAAAATTGATCAAATGTTACTGCGAAATGTGACTTGTATTTTCTTTTTTAAATTTAAACTCAACTTTTGAAAAAGTATAAATAGAGCGAGAAAGTAAGCAAGATGTTTTTTTCTTTAGTGACCGTACTCTACAGGATCTGTATGCAGTACATCTCTATTCTACGTTTTCCAAACGAGATACAATTCCAAAGTTAGTCGATGATTGTTAGTAGCCCTTCTTTTGAGTGAAGTGTGTTGCGAACTATCTCTCTGAGTGGTTCGCAACAGTTGATGATCTCGCCTGTCTTTTATTCCAAGGACATGGCAGGGAAGGCGCTACAAGTCTGATAACTTTATCCTTTTTTTTTTTTATAATTAATGAAAATGAAAAAGAAAAACTCTAAGCGTGGCTTTTACATTGCTCCATTGTCCAGTCATTTTTTCTTTATTGCGCATGTCTGTGTCCCTTATTTGTGTCCTCTTTGTCTTTTACCCAGTCTCTAACGCATCTGATCATTTGTTTTTTCTCGAATATTTCAATTCATTGTCAGTCCATAAAGGGAAAATTTACTGTAATTATTACTTAAAGACATCTGTCGATGCGCTGATAGGATGATAATTTGCATAAATCTACTCCCTTCCATACAGTTTTGTTTTTGACTGAATTTGAAGTTCAAAAACCGCAAAAGCCACAAATCGAGAGTTCCAGAAAGAGCTAACATCTTGAATAATATAACCGGCTTTTTTTTCTGTTCTTTTCTATTTTTTCTCTTTTCTTTATTCATTAAAAATAAAATAAAATGTCTGACGATAACAAGAACTTGGCTTTGTCTGAAAAAGAACTCGGTAACCAAGCTTATAAGAAGCGTGATTTTGAAACTGCCCTTGCCCATTACGACAAAGCTTATGAATTGGATAATACCAACATTACTTTCTTGACAAACAAAGCTGGTAAGTGAAATATATGAGCAGCTTATGAACCATGAGACTCATCCTTATTTAGCTGTTCTTTTTGAACAGGAGAAATACCAGGACTGTATCAAGGTGTGTGAAGACGCTATTGAACGCGGTCGCGAATTAAGATGTGATTATAAATTGATTGCCAGGTATATGTCAAAAGATATTATCAGAAAGGAGAGAGAACTGACAATTATAACTTATAGAGCTCTTCAGAGAATTGGTAACGCTTATGCCAAATTGGACGATTTGGATAATGCTATCAAGTACTACGGTAAATCATTGACTGAACACCGTACTCCTGAGACACTTCAAAAGCTTCGTGACACTGAAAAGTTAAAGAAGGAGAAGGAAAAGGCCGCATATTATAATCCTGAACTTGCTGACAAGGCAAGAGAAGAAGGCAATACCTTATTCAAGGAAGGCAAATGGTACACACAAAGCCAAAAAGATGAAGTAAAAAAAAAACCTAGTTAACCCGTTTGTATTCTTGTAGGCCTGAAGCTATTGAACGATATACCGAATCAATTAAGCGTAACGATAAGGACGTCAGACCTTACTCCAACCGTGCCGCCTGTTATTTGAAATTGATGGCTGTTCATGAAGCTGAAAAGGATGCTGACAGATGTATTGAACTTGATTCCACATTTGGTAAGTGCACAAGTGATTGCTATTATTATAGATTTAATAACATTTTACAGTTCGTGGTTACATTCGTAAGGCTGCTGTTCAGCTTATTAAGAGAGAATTTACAGAAGCCATTGATACCCTAAAGTTGGCCCAAGAGCATGACAAGGATGGTAAATGCAGCCGTGAAATTCAACAGCAATTGATGAAAGCCTACAGTGCTATGAACCCTACTGGTAACGGTGAATCTCAGGAAGAAGTTCTCAAGAGAGCCGCACAGGATCCTGAAGTTCAACGTATTCTTTCTGATCCTGTTATGCAACAAATTCTTCAACAAATGCAAGCAGACCCCAAAGCAGCCCAAGAACATTTGAAGAATCCTCAAGTTGCTGCTAATATTCGTAAACTGATGTCTGCTGGTATTATTCGTATGGCCTAAAGTAAATTTTTGTTTTTTTTTTTGTTTTGTATTCTTTACATGTTATTTGCCATTGTAACATTTTCACACACACTCTCTCTTTCTCTCTCTTACATATAGCTAGTTTATTAAATAAACAAACAATGATAAAAATCAAGGACAAAACTTGTAATGAAAAGGAAGAATGCCAATATTATTGTCATGCTTTAATCGTATGTCAATAGAGTGTATACGTAAACAAAGCATGTGTTTATTTATGAAAACTATTACTTCTGAATGTTGCTCGAAGTAAAGTCATCGCACGATCTCTTTTTCTTTCACTGTTTGCTCTAGTCAAAGGTTTAGCTGCATCGGAACCAGCCTGATCAGCTTCGGTACCTGTACTACATGGACTACTATGAGCGCGTTTTCTCTTTTTTAACTGAATCTTTTGTTGAAATCTAGTAGGAAATGATCGAACGGCATGCAAAAGGGGTATATTTTGACGACGAGGTTGTTTTGTTATGATGATATTGTTGTTAAGATGAGTTGCCGCGTTATTATCTACTGATGATGATTTGGTGTCTATGCTAGTGTTGTCTATATGAACTGTTGTTTTAATGGTGGATGATGAGGTGTCCTGTGGTTTTGTCGAATGTCTGTTTTCCTTTTGTCTTCTAAGCCGTAATCGCCTTGGTCTTTTATGATCCTGCACAGACATTTTGTTATAGACGATATAAATGATGGAGTAGAACCAATAGATATGAGAATGAAGTAGTGCAACAATAGAAAGAACACCGATGGTAGATAGGTTCTTTGTTTTCACAGGGTTTATAAGAATTTGTTGCATTGGTAAATCAGACATCATTTTTGGTGAATGCATTTTATAAACATAAGAACAAAGAAAATTGTGAAGAAGAAAAGGAGAAAAAACGCTTATGCACGTTATTATGGCAGTTAATAAATAAATAAAAGACCGAGCAGCACAGAGACACCTAAAATGGTTAATTATCACACCATGAACCGAGTGTAAGGTAGAGATAATATAAAGAGCCCTTTCATGCCACGTTTTACAATAAGATATATATTCTCTCTCTCTCACACACATCTCTTCATTCTTTTTATACACTCTCTTCTAGACTAGGAGAGACCGAGTCAATTCGATGAAGATGTCCATCATCGGAACATGAAGCGGAGACAACAGTTGATTGGGATAAATATACCTTCTTAGTTCTTACACTTTATTCGTACACTGAGAAAGATAATTTCAGACAACAAAAAATAATAAAAAAGAGAGCCCATCGAAAGCAAAAGGATGAATAAAGAAATGACTAGTAAATCAGATATAAATTTGATATTAAATACTTACCAGATATTAATTGTTACTTTAAGATGCACCTCAAAATGGAAGAAAATGAACTGTTTGTGACAGCGCATTATTTATGTCCACCAACAGTGGTTGTATTAATAATGAGCCTTTACTTTTTTTTTTCCTTTCGATTGACACTTCTATTAAACATGTTAGATCAAGTACATGATGATGATGATGTCTGGGCTGACAGTGACGGAGAAAGTAGCTTAATCTATGAGAGAAACCTTGCTGAAAAAGAATGGGAACGATTACAAGAAGATCATGGCAATGTAAAGTTTTTAAAAGACATTTAAATGATTCAAGCTCACATTCATGTTTAGACAGGATATAAGGAAGGAATTGTTGAGGGAAAAGAAGTCAATATGCAAAGAGGCTTTGATGAAGGATACAAAGAGGGATTGTCTGTAGGAAAAGCTATAGGTAAGCTTCGTGGACTTGTCAAGTAAGTCAAATAATAGCAAAAAGAAAAAAATGGAAACATATGATTGAACTGTTAAATAGTACTCGAATCATATTCTACCAAAAGCTGTTAAAGAATGAAGAAGCAGCCAAAGAATTAGAATCTTTGCTTAATGAAATTGAAAGCATTGAAGTCAATCATATCTATACTGCTGATTACTTTAGAAAGGATGGACCTAAAGATAAAGATGGATATATTGCGCCTGAGGAATTTGTGAGAAAACTGCAAGATAAAGTCAATGCTCAATTACAGATTGTCTCGAAAAAATTTAGCAAACGATACTGAAAAAGTTGAGAGAATAGGAAAACTCTCCAAGAGAAAGAAGAGAAAGAAAAAAAAAGGGAGGGGACCATCGCGCAAGAAGAGAAAGGAAAAAGAAGTCAGGGTTAAGATTTGATTTTATCATTTATATTTGACTGGTTCACATACAAGCAGAATTTGTAATAAAGTATCAAAGATAATCTTTTTAATGACTCGGGTGCCAAATAACAGTATTAAGGCACATCTTTTGATTGGTTCAATCTTGCAAACAACTAAAAACGTTATTATACACTTGATTATCCCAATTACGTGTGTGTTTATGAGAAATAAGGGTATCTTTGGGATATGACGATAGCTTGACTGTATAAATGCTTATTATGACAACGATTTAATTAATAATCACTGTTGCTTGGCATAAACACGACTGGTTTTTCCATGCCAAGACATAACATATTGCAAGATACAAAACATAGCACCAAGAATATAGTATGCATTACCTCCCGCTGCTCCTTCTTATTTAAACACTACTAGACAAAAACATTTAGGATAAAGAAAAGAAGTAGGTTTATTTCAGTAATTTCAAAAAGCTACAGGATAGCTAATACATAAATATTGTACAAAATAATAAATAATGGATTTGTATCTTCAGATAGACAACCATACAGGATATATATATATATATATAAATGAGATCTCGATTAATCAGGTTAATCATTAATATTTGTGATATCTTGATGCATTTGGTGTCGTTGCTGCTTCTCATCAAGAGATGTTTTCTTGTAAATTTGACGTGTTTAACAGATTTGATGTATATGCTTGATCCACTGACTTATTATCGATAAGAAGGGCAATCACCTTCGTGACAGAATATGGTCACGTCCACTCCACACTTGGGACAGAATGAGTAGGATTCGAATTGAAGAGAGAGAACTGCGTCAATCAAGTTCATTTTGTGTAAAATATAAAAGAAGTAAAAAAAAAGGGGGGGGGATCAAGCAGAGAATATATAAGTATTTTTTTTTGTTCCTGGACTGCGGAACTTGGTTTGTATTATTTGACTGCGCATATTCACAACTATTCTTTCTTTCATGAATTGTCCAATTAAAAGATAAACTTGGATATTTTATTTTTTTTTCCTTTCTTGTATCTTTATGGTGTCAACAACAGGCACGCCACGTGGTTTATGTTTAATGCCAACCTATTTTGATCCATTGAGCCGCAGTCATTGGTATCTATGACAACTCTGTAAGCAATTGTCTGACATTAAACATAGCCACGTGGCGTATCTATTGTTGACACTATCAAAAAAGGTCTCTTTAGTTTTCAAAGTGATAAACATATTACACAGACGATCTTATTGATGTTGTCAATCTTTACTTACTTCATTTCGTGTATAGAAACAAGTATAAAAACAAGAGCGATGACATAATTAATCTATTTGGGCATAAAGTGCTTAGCTTTTTATGATTTGTGTTTACATTTATTATATGCTGACCATCCAATATAATGAATGTAACGTATGTATTGTAGAGTACAGGAGTTTCTGACGATTGAAGGGTGAATTGCATAGAGGAGAGATTGAAAGGATCATAATCGCGCCTAGGATGGTTCGATCAATGGTAATGATCCTATGGATAGTGTCAGGGCGTCTTCATTCTGTGCTTTATCGATCAGAATAATCAAAACTATAGAAGAGCATTCGCCCAAGACGCTTTTGCTCATGCGAATCTCTAGTTGCATGATCTAGACATATATCAGCTGTTATTATCTTTACATTAACTGATTATGATGAAGATGAAAATGGTAAGGATGAGACCGGCCAATTTAATTCTTGAGTTAGACTGTTGTCTCAGTCTTAATAGCTAGACATCATCATAATAAAATGATTGTAGAACCTGCTCAGCTTGGAATGTTGCTGTTTTTGCACAGTAGTCGGAGTCCCGGAACGTCACGTTTCTTATGACTCATGTTGATGCTTAAAGAAGGATAGGGAGAGCTTGGGTAAAATACTACTCTTAGGGTTGAGCTTTATGCAAAATAACCACTTGTCATCTGTTTAATTACTTGTTATCAGTCTGGATATTGGTTTTTTCTATGCTTGAATCAGGCTAAACCTTTAGCGGTGCTTCAATTTTTATTGGGCGAAATTTGAATAAGTTTGATAGACGTTTCCTTTTTGGGAAAAAATGCCCTTCTACTGGATTTTTACAACTATTTCAAAAAGTAGAGTACAGATTAACCTAGAACAAGTTGAACATAAGAATTAGACTAATCAAAAACCAAATGGAGGCAGTAGCTCAAAGAATTAGAGATAGCTTAATACAATAAATTGGACAAAGTAAGGTTAATGTAAAGATACTTAAATTGTTAACAAACATACCCCTAAAAATCTAATTTCCACCAAAAGGAGGAACCGTATTTAATACAGCGATTTGATTACAAAATTATTGTCTCTTGAACAGAGCAGAAAAGGTTTCCACTTGCTACCATATGTTCAGAAAGGCTGTATATGTTTTTTGATGAGGTCCCTATTTCATATCATCCACAACTTTGGTAGATTAGGACACTGTGAAAACCATAAAATACTTGAGTGAAGGATATATGATTACAGTAAATGGCAAAGGAAAAGGTTGGTTTACAAACAAGACAGATGCTGGATGTCTTCACTCATTAATTAGAAACACGTGAAACTTTTATCTTTCAAAGACATTCATTATTATCTTGTCTCTTATGACCATACGAAACTTAACATGGGTTTCTGTAGGAATACTCCTGGAAGCCTTTGGTTCAACCTGTTAGTTAGTCTTTCGTCTGACTTCTTGCCATTAATGATTGTCAACTTCAATTTCCGAAAGTAGTTTATCCTTTTTCTTGCCTAATTATGCTCTCCGTATCCTCTTTTTCATAATATACCGTTTCTTTTATTCTTATACTTCATTTGAAATTACTGTGTGAACTTTTTCGATGCCTCCGTTAATGGTTGAATGAGACCACTCAGCTTCTTTCTGAATTTTCGGATATTAAAAAACCGTATCTAGATCGCGTGGCCGCATACTCCAACTTTGACGTGTGACAAACAATTGACTTTTATAGAAAGCATGAATAAGGGTTTCTTTTTTAAAAGTACATCGTTTGATAAAAGAAACAATTTCAAAAATGTAAAAGAAAACTAAAACTTTTGAAAAGAATATTGAATATAAAAAAAATCAATTATATACGTCTACCATTGCTTTTACGTGTCAGAAAAGTTCAACAAAAGAGAGATAAAGGGAGGGGAACAGTAAGGAGATATAGAATAAGAGATTGAAAGAAAGGGAGATATTCTCCCTTGACTATACAAATATATGAACACTCTTTTTTTTTTTCAAAAGGTTCCTAATTATGTTGCTTTTTATTCTTTTGCTGAATATTTTATCCACATTTGCTTTAAATTATGGTGACTTGTGTGACCCCAGCCCTATATATTCGTAAAAGACACAAAATTACAAATAGAAACAGACTTCTTTAATAAAAAGTATAGAGCAACGTGGAAATATTCTGATTCTTGTGCCAGTGTTTATCTATTCTGTGATTCAAGTAGAAACAATACATGTAATTACACTGGTTGCTCTAATAGTGACTATATTCAAGGGTAAGGTTTTATTATATGTAGATGATGTCTCTTTTTCTAATCTATCTTAGATGGGATGAATTAGCTCATCCGTTTCCAGAGCGATGTAACAATGACAACTATTGCCCTGACAACGGGTCTCGATGTATGCCTCTTATTCCTGTGGGCGGAGCTTGCGAGCTAGTAAGATGATCTCTTATAAAGATGATATGCTTATATTTTACAATAGCAACGTGATGATGAATGTGCAGGAAAAGAAGCCATCTGTTTAAACTCGACTTGTTTTATAAAAGGCGTACCCTTAGGAGGTAATTGTGGCTCAGATAGGTAAATAAAAAAAAAGTTGATTTATGCGCCATTTTAATTTTTTTAAAAAAATAGGACAGATTATATATCTTATGATGCAGGAGGATTTACTATTAAACAGACGATCATAAGAGATAATTGTACAGAAGGAACATATTGTGATCACTCTGTGTGTATAAAATCCAAGGAGATGGGGAGTGATTGTTGGCAAGACAGAGAGTGTCTATCAGGCACATGTAGTGATGAAGGCGTTTGTATAACTGGACCAGATGTATTTCATACTATTGCCAATTGGTTATGGGCCGTGGTCGGATGCAGTGTATGTGTGTTCGTGATCATGACCTTGGGCATACTTTGGTTATTACATAGATATCAAAGAAGGATTGAACAAGAAAAGTATGTTAAATTCTTTGATGACAACGATGAATTTCTTAAAAAGTATCAGCCAAGTAATTTAAGCGTAGTCTACCTGACTACGCCAGATTATAAAGAATCAGCAGCACTTAGTAACAATTACTTGTCTTGACGTTGATCCCTTTTTTATATTTTTTATATAAATATTTTTTCCTTTTCCGATCATTTACACACATTCTATTTTCTTATTAAAAAAGTTTCGCTTTTTATTTTATATTCCTTTTCTTCCCTTCTTTTTAAAAAAAGAAAAATGATGTTACCCCAATTTGGATTTATTGTAGCTCAAGCAGGGGCGGATTCTCATACAACACCACCACCTACGACAACATCATCATCAACAACAAATGGCTCTTCTTTGGCCCCTTTATTAACTAGTTCACATAAGCCAGCC
The DNA here is from genome assembly GCA_025529335.1 of Rhizopus sp. PT2906. Taxonomy (NCBI): domain Eukaryota; kingdom Fungi; phylum Mucoromycota; class Mucoromycetes; order Mucorales; family Rhizopodaceae; genus Rhizopus; species Rhizopus sp. PT2906. The sequence continues at coordinate 26,476 of JAMYHX010000342.1, forward strand.
ATGTTTACAACTCAAGCGCCCTTCTATTCACGTCAACCTTCACCTGCACCAATCAATAATAACACCGCTCTTTTACCCCCACTCTTACCTCCACCCGTTCTCTATTTGTATAACAAACTAGATCATCCTTGGTATTCCCAACAACAACAACAACAACAACAACAACAGCAACAACAGCAACAACAGAGCCTATCTCCACCTCCACCCATCTCAAGTTTCTCTCGATATGCACCGCAACCGCAACCACAACCGCAACAGCCACAACTGGCGACGTCTGTTTCAAGCGTACAAAGGCAAGAAATAATAGAGGAAGAAGAAGAAGAGGAAGAGGAAGAAGAACTGTTAGACAGATGGCAGGGTAAAAATTTATAACTTTTTATAAAATACACATATGCTCAATATATGTAGGCCAGTATAATGATTTGATCACTTGGATGGATAATGAGTTTTGGGAACAAGCAGATGAGTAAAGTGATATGATTGGCACGTGCGTTTATTGAATTTAAACTCAATTTTATTCTACACTGTTAGCATCTATCAAGAAAAAATAAACAATCTGCAGCAAGAGTTTTACAACCTGCAGAAAGGTAAATGAACTTTGATGTAATTATATAAGGTATTAACTTATAATAGGAACACATACTGTCTATCAAGAAATGATTGCAGACTTTGAATTAGAGAGAGAAAAGACAATTACGAACGCTGAATACATGATGAAATATGAATTATCTTTTATTGAACGTTATTTTAATAAAGACGTTATGACCTTGGAAGAAGAATATGAGGTAAGCTTAGTTGAGTTAATACCATGTGAGCTAATCCCACTGTAGGCTGAGAAAAGACAAATTGAAGAAAGTTTAATCGCTTCTCTGGAAGACAAGCGGAGGCAAATCAAAGAGGATCATGAACAAGGTAGTACGAAACCTTAATCCGATGACTGGCACTGACCCTTCTCTTAGATGAAGCAAGAACGATCAAACGTAACCTAAGAAAAAGAAATCATGATTCACTGAGTACATCAAGTTCAATAAAAGAACCTTCTTCCAAAAAACGTGCAGGTACGTTTACTGTTTCCTGTATGTATATTTATATATATACTCATTTGCTTTTAGTGCGCCCAAGTACATTACCTAATCTATATACAATATCAGCAATTGAAGAAGAAGAATTAGAAAATGAATTTTTAAGTATGAAAAAGCTCGTGAATATTTATTCTCGGTGATTATTACTATACAAGTAACATCGTCGCCATCATCATTGTTAATAATACAACCACAATAATAATACTACTACTGCCACTATACTTATTATTAATAAAGGGGTATCATGCATTCAACAGTGGAGTACGTTCATTTGGTCTCGATTTAGATATATCGTTGACTTTTTGACAGATATCAAACTTACAGATTGGACACTATCAAGCTATTATTATCATCGTTACCTATTTTTAATTTGGACTTACAAATTTCTTGTGTGACGTAAGCCATGCATCTACACATTTAGCATGAAACTCATGCTTACAGGGTAGAACTCTTAGTTTATCCCCTTCTAAATAGTCCTCTAAACATATCGCACAGTCCATATGATCCGTATCTGTCACTTTTTCTCTTCGAAACACATACGTTGGTAACTTGGCAACGAGTTGAGTAGGTGCCATGTCATTTTGTTTATGTTGTCTTTGCCTTAATTGCCATGTTAAATAAACAAAAAGCATCATGACAGCAGGTGATAAAACAACAATCAACAACATATCCAAGAGTGGCCTATTAAACATATGTAAGCTGATATCACGCCTTATAGATATAAAGGATACCATGTTAAAAGATCATCACCCGTTATTTCCGCTAGAAGTGAATTGTTTCTGGATTCAAGTAATTCCAACAGCATCCTATATGGATATTGTGCTACGAATACGCTTGGTATATGAACGCTCAGGGTATCACCTATTTTTTTTATCAATTTTTTGCCCTTGTTTATTAATGCTTTTACTACCTGGTGCATACATAGTCACCCATCTGTTGAGGTACTTATCACCCACAACAACTGCAATAGCTCCACTGGCTTGCATTGATTGAACCTTTTGTAAAAAAGAGCACTGTCCTCGTTCTATGACGGCAATCCAATTTTCTTTCATTTCAGTTACAGCAGAACAACCATAGATATCATGCATCGGTATCGAAAGATAGCCTATGATAGGCTGTTCTATCCTAGGTCCAAATGCTGCTAAGCGGTCAGCCAGGGTATCGTTCGTTGCCTATAGAAAGAGCATGAATTATATATGTTTAATATCCAAAAAAAAATGTTACAAGAATGGTAATAGCAGCATGACATTGTCGCAGTGATAAAATAAAAAGTAACAAAAAGCTAAAGAGGAATCTCATTGCAGTTGGGAAAAAGAAAAAAAAAAAAAAAGAAAAAAAAGAGAGAGGAAATAATAATAAAAATCAAAATAGTAAATAATTATTCGCACACACTTTAGTTGATTTTCTATGCCTTCTTTATTATTTAAAAGACAACATTTAATGCATAAAATGAGCTTGATATATTTGAGAAAAGATAAATGTGGTCAAGACTATATAACAAAATGAAAAGTTGTTAGAGACTTTGTTTAAATAGTCTGATCTTGACTTTTCTTTTTCTTTTCTTTTTGGATCAAAAAGTAAGACATGCCATTTCCCAGCTAGCCCTAAGGTATGTTATATTCTTTACTCTTGTAAGAAGCTGACATGTAGTATTATAGATCATAATTGAAACTAACCCGGTGTTAGCTGGGGGTAGTTTGGTTCTTACCAAACCTTGGTCCCATCCGCTCTCTTTCTCTTCTTCGCTTGTCTGAGCCAGTTATTGCTGGCCTAACCCATGGTACGCTTCGGGTAAGGTATTAATAATCCCTATATGTTTATTCACCTTTCTTGTCTCTCTTTTTCTCTTATAAATCCTCTTCTTTATAATGTAAATATTTAATATCAAATTTATAACTGATTTACTAATTATTTCTTTATTCATTCTTTTGCTTTCGATGGGCTCTCTTATTATTTTGTTGTCTGAAATCATCATTCTTTTATCAGCATACGAATAATTTGTGAATAAATTGTATATCTTATAACAGCACCTTAGGGTTTATCACCTGATGAGCTCTAGCGGGTATGTGTGAGAAATGACGGTATTTATTATCATGAAATAGAGGTAATTTGCTTTTTGGATGCTTCTATCTTTTCTGCTGAACTGTAATGCTGGCCTATTGATATAAAAGTACATCAACCTTTTATATTCATCGTGTTATATAATATTACCTTTCTTTTCTGCCTCTTCCTGTTCTCTTATATAATATGTTCTATCCCACTCAATTGCTGCTGTCTGTACAAAAATAATCGTACCCGATACCCTCAGAATACTTATACTACACGGCACAGAGGCTACCTTGTTCATATAAAACATGGTCGATAGATACATGTTTGTATAATCTCTAGGAATACGCATAATGCCAATCCTTGTATCTGGGTTATACCATTTGACTATATTTTTTATTATTAATGTATATGTTTTATACATATATATATCAATATTGGGTCACTGTATACCTGCTACACTGCCAAGTCCTTTACCGAATTGTCCATAGTAGATCTCGATTTGATTATAGATTGCTCGACTGATCATTTGATCATTTAACCTCAAACTGGTTCTTGGATAAACTATTTGGCCATTCTCAATCACTGGATCTTGATTAACTTGAAACAGAATCCAGCGATGCTTAAATCGAACCATATTATTGAGAATAAGAAAGAGTGGGAGAGAGAAAAAAATGACTGCAGGCATTATTAACTCCGGTTAAAGCATATTGAGCCAAAGCAACATTTCTTTTGTTAAGCAATCATGCCAAATGACAAACCACTCATCAAGCTTTCTGTCAAGGATTGGACAAGAGAACAAAGAATGGCTATTGCACGAGTGACTGGTCAAGCATTGACAAACTGTGCGATGGGCGAGCCTTGGTCTACTGATTACTGGAACAAACTACTTTCCTATCTAGACTTGACTCAAAAACAACTATGTAAAAAACACAGAGAATATTAAAAAGAGATAACTTATATTTAATTAGGCGTTCTCACTGTTGACCAAGCTATAGATACGCTATCTAGTCATAAAGACATACGCATTGACGTCATGCTTGATCTTGTCGCCTTGTCTATCTACGGCCATCAAAAGGCAGAGATGTATTATGATGCGAGAGCCAGGAACCTATTGCTTGAACTTGAACGTCTCTTGCAATTATCATATGGTGATCTCAATGCAGTCGAACGCAGTGTCTCCCAGCAAATGTACTATGCTCTACAGGAACAGCAATCGTCCTCACACACTGATAATATGGGTGCCTCGGCCAAGAAGGCAGTACAAGAGGGTAATAAGAAACAGCAGGCATTACGTTGGGTTGCTACTGGAGCAGGCATTTTGGGTGGTGGTGCAATGATTGCCCTTACAGGTGGATTGGCCGCTCCCCTCCTGGCGCCACTGCTGGTAGGTGTCACAGGCGCTGGTTTCTTTGCAACCGCCGGTGGTGTGGCTCTTATCACTAGCCTTTTTGGTCTTACAGGTGGTGGGCTAGCCGGATGGAAGATGCATCGCCGCATGAAGGGGATTGACGAGTTCGAGTTTCGACAAATACTCAGAGATCCTGATTTGCCGCCAATTCCTAGCTTGCACTGTACTATTTGTATATCTGGCTTCTTACTTGAATCAGCAAATGAAACCAAGGTACGTGACACAATATGTCTATGTAATTAGCACTTACAAAATGAAAAAGACTCCTTGGGAACATGCATTTGAAGGAAAACATGGGAGTGGGAGTGATATTTATTGTTTAGAGTATGAGAAAAAGGAACTGCTCGACCTAGGATACTCTTTCAAGAGATTCATTAAAGACTCAGCTATCAAGTACGTTGGCATGGAAGTAGCCAAATCAACTGTTCTTCATGCATTTTTCGGTAAGTATTGGGATACTATGTGCAAGGTCTAACAGCAAATGTAGCTGCTGTTGCTCTACCTGCAACCATCCTGAAAATGGCTGATGTTATAGATAACCCTTGGCAGATCGCAGTAGATCGATCAAGAAAGGCCGGGGCAGGTAAAGAAAATAGAAAATACAAAAGTGCCAAAGACTCATTGCTTTAAGTCTTGGCCGATGTTTTACAACAAAGGATACATGGAAACCGCCCGTGCAGCCTGATAGCTTACAGTTGTGGATGCCTTGTCATTTGGCACTGTCTTCTTGAGCTCTACCAAAGAGGCTGCATAGGCATCGTGAACCATGTTGTGCTTATGGGAGCACCTTTATCTACAGAGGACGAACAGGAATGGCTACATGTTCAATCGGTCGTCTCGGGACGTTTTGTCAACTGTTACACTTCAAACGATTGGGTCCTGGCTTATGTTTACAGGCTACATTCACTGGCTACTAGTGTAGCTGGACTGGAAGCTGTGAAAATTGGTCGGATTGAAAATTTAGAAATACCAGAGCTAGATGGCCATACAAAATACCCATACATCGTAAAGGATGTTCTTGATCAAATCAAACTGGAATAAAAAAGAAAAGAAGCGTTTATTGTACATGAATCTATTGCTATATACGAAGAAATAAAATAATCATTTAACATGCTTCATTTTCTGGTACCTGAGCCGATCTTTTTCGCTTAAGAGCTTGATGTCTTTTCTTACGTATCCATCGCTTTCTTTCCTCAGATGTCATTAATTGCCAATGTTGAGCATCATCTAATAACATCCAGTCATACATAACCGTATCTTGATCTTGTTCCTTGAGTACATCAAAAAACAAGCTTTTTATCCAGTCATAATCCGGGTCCTCCTCAAAATCAAGCTGTCGTACGTAACGTAAATACTTTGCAAACTGATCTGAATGCAACAATTAAAAAAAAAAGGTAAGAAAAGAGAGAGAAGAGGTAAAATCAACTCACATTGTCTTACCGGGATATCCTTCACAAAGTGCTTGCACGCCTATCGCTCTTTTTGTCTCTCCAATTTTTTCATACTTTTGTCTATTTGTTGGCGCCTTTAGTCCCTGCCATGGAAGTGATCCACGTAAAAAATACATAAAGACATGGCCCAAAGCCTCTAGGTCATCGCGACGTGATTGCTCTAACAAAAGTTAGCTAGTTATGACGCGTATGATTCCTTTACCTCTTCCGAGATGTGTATTTATGCTCATATAACGAGCTGTTCCTGTCAGATTCTTTCCCTCTCTATAAGGTATATGTTGATTTGTCCGAGGGCGTCTGTATAACTTAGCCATACCAAAGTCAATTAGATAAATATCGTTTTCATGCTTTGTGTTTGGTCTGCCCAAAAGAAAATTATCCGGTTTGACGTCTCGATAAATCAACCCTTTCTCATGAACTGATTGCATCAAATTGACCTGTATCAAGAAAATAAAAAGAAGGGGTTATTAAATCTAGTAGCTGAATACTTTTTAATACCATTTGAATAGCCAAAATGGCCACTGTCTTGATCGAGAACTTTCTTTCACACATATCAAACATATCCTCTAGGCTTGGACCAAGTAGATCGATGACCAGGATATTGTGCGTCTTTTCATTTCCAAAATAATACGCATTTGGTATTCCGGCTAAAGGATGAAAGTACTTTTTCTTTCAGTACTGAATAATGCAACACATCAAGTGCGTACGCAACGAACCTGTTCCAGCCAATATTTTATATGCTCTGTATTCGTCCTTTAGCTGTGGCGCCTCGCAGTCCCTTGATTCAAACTTTACTGCGACCTTTTCATTATTCAGCAAGTTGAGGCCTGTATTATAATTTAATAAACACAAGTTACAATCAAAAGTCTTTATGCTTTCCTTCATATATTGTGCCAAAACTTCCTTCTCCTACTTTTTTGCCTACTTTGTACTGAATTCCTACAATGCTATTTTCGAGCATGTCTGGTTCCTTGTGAGCAAGTACAATCTGTTGGGTCATTTATGCAATCAAGAAAAACGTAGAAAAATTAAGAAACTTTTTTAATAAATACATCATTTCCAGAAATAAATTGCACAACTGCAAAAATTCTTTACACACACACATATTAAAAAAGGTTGCATAATTACCTGAAATTTCAAGCAATCTGATTGGCTTACAGAAGCTGATGTACCGCATTACCACTCTGCCTCTTTGACGAGATGCTAGCAGGGACTAAAGTAGCATACCTGAAGCGATGACATTCTGCGCTTCTTTTTATTGCAAAAAATATAAATATAAACTTTTAACAACGTTTCTTGTTCAAAAGGTAATCTGATGTAGAAAAGATATTGTAAATGTGTGTGTGTGTATTTGAAAAAGTAGGGCTGAAAAAGATTGGATATCAAGTAGTCTAACGTGCCGCCAGGCAGCTCCATCCGCCTCAAGCAACAAGTCAATCCTGTATTCTGACGACATATAAAAGCTTCATGTAGTAGTGGACACCATGATTGACGATGTTGATTCCTAATCCTGAATACGAGGAATCTTAAAAAAATAGAGACGAACAGAAAAGCAATCTTTGATTCGTACATTGGGTGAAATATTGCCTTTATCTACTAAAAATTACTTGAATTGTTGCTCAGACTGTAGAAGATGTTGGCCGAATAAGGAAAGGCGAAAGAGGATTTGCTGTTTGAGCACGTAGACTTGAAGCAAATTGACTCCAAAAATGTAAAGAAGAAAAGTTATGAATAAACAATAAAGGCCGTATAATCTTTTTATATGCGATTATGCAAAATTAGGCCCTCATTTGAGCGCACAATGTTCAGTTTACGTTGCCTTTTATTTACAATAAAGCTCTTAATCTTTGCCCAACAGATGCTTAATAGACTCTATCATCACCCGAGGATTGATTTCATTGATATCTGAAGTTACAAAGGTATGAGCAATGAATTCGAGATCTTCAAACTGTTTGTGCTCCTCTATACTTTCTATCCTATCAATCTCTTCTCCTTTTGCATATTTTTCCGACAACAACAGGGCTGTATGAACTGTTAATGAGGAATCAAATGTTTGGTTTAACTATACCTCTTTCGACAATCGATATAGGTAGACCAGCAATGCCAGCACACCATATGCCAGAAAATGACAGATGGCTGTTACCAGGTACAATGCGGTATAAGAAGACAGCTTCATCTTTTTTAGGTTCGACTTCGATTTCACTTAATTCTTGATACAGAATCTCTGTTTGTGATAGCGTAATACGATCTTGGGTTGACAGAATATTTTGACTTATGACATCTACATGCAATGTATCTGTATTTGTTTTAAAAATAAAAATTATATTGTTACCATGAAAATGTGTGCTAGCCAGGAGTTTTGGACAATTGTCTGTCATGGATAAAAAGTATCCTAGCACCGAACAGAATAATGAAGCACCATCTGTACTCTCAGTACCCTTTTTTAGACATAAGATTCATTTCGATCACGTAAGTCATGGTCTAATACCTTGCCAAATTCATCAATAATCACTAAGGTACGGGATGTACTGTTATGCAAAGCCTTTTTTAATTGTTGCAAATCATAGGCAAAAGCGCTTTGAGGCTATTTCGAGATGATGCTTATTAAAAAAATAATAATTAAAGAGTGTAAAAATACCTTTAAAATGGTTTCCAATGTTTGTATTCTTGTGTATATCTTGTCAGTGATACCAATGATAGTCTCTTGAGCAGGTACAAAGCTATATGTCTAACTTAGAAGGGCCCATTATCCATTACTTCTTTTATTATACCTTCCTATATGAGCCATGTATGTTATGAGTGCAACTTGCTTCAGATACACACTCTTTCCAGAAAAGTTGGCTCCAGTCACCACCTGTATGCTATTGATAGCAGTAGAGGTACTCTTTGAAGCTTCGTTTTGGTCACTTGCTCTTACTGACTTTGTAAAAAGACTAAGGCTATCTTGAGCGTACTCGAATCCTTTCCCGCCTTCCAAGTGTGTGTCATTTGGTATAAAAACATCCACGCATAACTCATGAAGAGGATGTCTGGGCGTGCAGTTCATTAAATAACAAGATTATAATCCAAGTTTGTGTGTCCTTACCTCCCTTGAACAATTTTTAGCTCATTTGTATCAGTCATCTTGGGCTTTATGTAATTGAATTTTAAAGCAACTACAGCTAGCGATGCCAGACTAACAAAAGTAACTATAAATATTAAAAATAGCAATCATATCTGCTTAAAATACCAATCAAGGCTAGATAATATATCTGCAATATCAGAAAATTGCTTCGTGTGCTCCAACACCCTTTCTGAGAGTCCTTGGATGATTTCAATTTCCTTATCTGTGATCATGGAGTGTATGTCACCAATTGTTCTATCTAATTCTACATCAAATGTTTAGAGGAGCTCCCATAAGTTTTCTCTTTGTGTTTTACCTTTTGTTCTTTCGTTCTTATAATATAAACTATCTGCAGTTGTAAACTGCGATATGTTGATTATTTAAAAAGGCTGGTTTGTTACTTATCTTATTACCTGCAGTTCAAATCCAGAGAAACATAGATATGGATCATCACTTATGGCTGTGCTCTGGCTATGATTGCTTTGATTTCCAGATTCTGATGCCTGACGGTACTTGGGCAAGACAATGAGGTAACCTAGTTGCGGAAAGTAAACTACGTTGAGAGCAGCTTTTATCTCATGTGGCAAGTTTGAACCAATCTCCTGAGCTACTTCAAGCTTTTGAAGCATCAGTTTTATATTTACGAATTTTCACTTTGTCCCCTTACCAAGTAGGTGTCCATATTTTCATATCTTGATTTTAAAAAATCCAGTTCCTAAACATTATTCATTTCTATAATTGCTAATAACCAAGCTTACTCTCTCTCTTTTACCGCGTCTAACTTCTCTTTTATGATATTTCGACCCTCGTGTTTACTAGCTTCAAAGTCAATCTTGAAATATTTTTGTTAGATTGTTTAGTACTAAAAAAAGACTTTTTTTTTTTTTTTTTTTTTTTTTTTTTTTTTTTTTTTTTTTTTTTTTATAGTTACTTTACAAGATATGGTTAAAGATTATAATGAAATTCGTGTAGGATTACAGAAATTGATTCAAGAATTAGACAATCATTATCCAGAAGATGATGATAAAGAAGATGATGAATTAAGTGAAATAGATAATTATTGTCAAATCATGAGAAGTTTCAGAAACAACGCTATCGAAAAATTTGAGGAATTAGAAGTGAGATACACGTCAATGGATGTAGCTTATAAAGATGTCGTAACGTACTATGGTGAAAACCCAGATCAAATGAAACCTGATGAATTCTTTGGTATATTCAAGACATTTACATCAAGCTGGGAACGCGCAATGACTGATAATGTATCTGCAAGGAAGAAATTGGAGAATATGGAAAAAGCAAGACGTGCTGAAGAAGCTCGTAGAGAAAAAATCAAAGCTCAAAAACTTCGAGGTGTTGATACAAGTGATGGTAACATTTAGTATTATTTTTTTGGCAGTGGTCGAATTGACTATAACTAATACTTATAATTTAGCAAACCAATCTGGATTGGATGAAGATATCATGGATAATCTATTAGATAAATTACGTGCAGGTGAAATTGATACCAATATAAAACGAACTAGAAATAATGAAAGGTCCAATACACCTCGAGAAAAACGTATGCAAAAGAGTGAATCAGTAGCTATATTAGCAGAGGATTTGTTGAAATCTATCCAATCTGATAATGACGTTGCTGGGGAATCACCTTCAACGTCTAGAAGTCGATTAGCTGCGAGAAGAAATAATGGTTCACGAGCAGCATTACTAGAAGAATTTACCGTATAATTTAACGAAAAATACAGCTTTTTATCAAATTTAAAGAAATTTATTACATTTTAAAGTGATATTATTTTTATATATTTATTTTTGACAAATTGTCTCGCATATCAAATTCAGTGCATTATACTTTATGCTATACCATATACTACAGTTGAACATATAATTTTATTTATAATAAATTTAATAAAAAATGACCAGTGGGCACGTAGCATTTTGACAGGCTTTATTTGCCCTGGTCAGATTAAAAAGCGATAAAGGATAGAAAAAACCCCTAATTGGGATAATTGAGAAACGCAAAAGTAGACGGTAATAAGAGGATATATATCAAAAATCAGGATCTATTTGAGGAGAGTTGTTGGACAAAAAGATTGCCGGGATTCTGAGCAGGAACCGGAAATTGGTTATGGGCCAAGGAGTTCATCTCGTGGAGTATTGAGCAGATAAGAGGCCAAAGGATGAGCCAGGCGGCAATGGAGAGCTGTGGGATCTTCTTGGGTTTCCGCAGTAGCTTATCCAGCAGAAACGAAAGGTGGTCTTCAATTGTTCAAGGCAAATACAAACGATTATGCATCTGTAGACATTGAATACTGTGCTGTTTGTTAAAGAGCTCGGAGGAGTGAAATGGGCAAGATTGGGGTTTACCAAAAGGAAGCCAGCCAAGTCATCATCGTAGGCAACGGTTTTTTTCTATGCGAGCCATTAGAAGCCAGAGAGTGGGATCTATAGTGAGTCCTGGTCGGCAGCAAGCAAGCAATTTGGAGCGCTTTTCTTGTAATTTGGTAGTATGACTCTGTTTTAGGAATTCCCATAGTTTAGACTAGAAGATAGTGGGGCTCAGGTTATTTAATTGACTTGCAATTGTCTTCCAGAAAGGCGAATTTGCAATCTTGGACGATTTTGACTTGATTTGGAAGGACCGAAGGTGTAGCAGCAGTTTCATCAGCAAAGAATCATCTGGGAGATTAGGGGATTTGTATATGAATTGTGCTTGAGGGATAGCAATGCGGTCTTTGATTCTCAGAAGGTTGGTTATGTAGAGCATGACTTGGTTGAAGTGCAATAAGACTGGTCACCGAAAATTTGCCGCAGACATTGGTTTGACAGTTCTCCATCTCACGGATGTTTCGCAAGTTAAAAGTGCTAATTGTCAATTCATATTCTAGTTGAGGTCTGACGATTTGGTTGTTGAATCGACTAGAGATAAGTTTATCGAATCTTTTCTTATTGACTCCAGTGCTGGCTATTTGCTTCATTGTACCAAGTGCTTTGTTGATATTTTGCTGTATCAGAGCTTTAGTATCAATGAGAAACAACTCGACATAGTATTTCCACTTAAAATTCAGACATTTCAGGACAAAGCAAAAACGAAATTTTGGTAAGGCGAGAATAAAAATTCTTACAAAATATGATTAATTTTTGGACTAGTAAAGCTTTGTTTCTAAATGCCATTTGTTTAATTTAAACATTTGTTTTTTTATAAATTGGGTTCATGCTCAAAAATGATCAAAAGTAAAAAAAGTACAATGTAATACTATATATTAAAAAAGATAAAAATATCACAGGGGACAGTAATATCTTGTAACCGTTCTAGCTGCAAACAAAGTAAATAATTATTTCTTTCTAGCCCTAAACAATTCTTTGAATGCTCAATAAATATAGAGCATGACTTGTGCTTTCAAATATTCGTATTATGGAGTAACGCAATTTGTCATTTTTCTTTGGCAATTTTGCCTACCTTACAAGCCAATATGGTGCAAATGTCTAAAGCATAATAGTATTGTATACTGCATCTCAGGCTTCGATATATATACTTCTAAAAAAAATGATGTGAAGCTTATTTACGGTATCACCGTAACAAGCACAGTTTCTTCTTCGGATGTTTAGATTCGTACAGGTAAGTTTATTTAGGTTAACTCTTAGAAACAATATCTGAGACTAAGTTAATCCTGCCCAAACACCCTTCTCAGCATCTCTAAATCTCATTCTCATTTCGTCCCAATTTTATCCTCACTTTATCTAAAGTTCAATTTCCATTATATCCAACCTTTATCCTCAATACATCAAAAAAAAAATTAACTTTGTCTCAATATGAAGTTTAAATACTGTAATTGCTTTCAAAAGAAATGCATCCTCACCAGTAATTTCAAATTGATTTCCCGTAAAAATGATGAAATGTTGTATTTAGCAAATGTTTAAAGAATTATTTCGAGCGCTTGAAAAAAACAAAAATGCAGATATTTTATATGAACTCAATAATATAATATATAAAATATAATGTAAAAAAATTTTTTTATAAAAGTTTTTTCTTAATTTTCAAGATAGTTGTAGAAGAAGATGAGAATGATGATTTCTTTCCTGTAACTAGTAAACTCTCAAGAATTGTTTTCAGTGATAGAGAAACGCTATACATGCAAATTGATGTGGAAAAATTTGCTTAGCATATGCAATATACTGTATATTTTAAACTTCTGCTATACCAGTTGTAAAAATTGAAGATCTGTCTAGTAAAACTTATTGTAACAAATTGGATTTCTTTCTATTTTGCACAGCTCTGAATATTTACCCCAACGCGAATAAATATAGTATTTGGTGTTACTTGTTGTAACTCAATAATTTTTGCTTGTGCACTCAAATTGCTATTCAGGTACACATGGAGTAAAACTTGTACATGTTAGAAAAAGCTCAATTCTACCTAAAAAAAGCACAAAAGTTTACATTTGTAAGCACTGTTTAAATATTTGGGATAAACTTTACTCTTTGTATGCTTTCGATAGGTTTTTCATAAGCAAAAGCCTTATTGTTCTTTGTTGGTAAACCTCTTGGAAATCTTTAATTCTTGTGTTACTATACACAAAATAATTATATTCCACCCCCTCTTTTTCTCTCACTAACTTTTCTCTTTCTCTCTCTTTTTTTTTTGTTTTCACACATAAACATATAAATGAGCAGCACAAAGGAGGTGATTTGTCGAGTTAGAGCTTTATATGCATACGAATCCAATGATCCTTCTTCCCTATCGTTCAAACCAGATGCTATTATTGATGTGTTAGCTCAACTCGAGTCTGGTTGGTGGGATGGTTGGTAAGTTATATAATATATATCAAAAATCTTAAATTGATTTGATGTAAATATAGGTCAAATGGAAAAAGAGGATGGTTTCCTAGTAATTATGTTGAAGTATTAAGACAAGAAGAATTAGATAGAGAAGAACAGGAACCCGATGAAAATGAAGTATATACAAACATTAAAATATGCAGTTTAAATTGATTATACAGTCTAACTTGTTTGATAAAAATATGTATAGTTATGGGAATTACAGCAACAATGGCGCTATAGACAGCAGCAACAACAACAAGATCAACAGCAACAACAACAACAACAACAACAACAAAGGCCAGTTAATAATCATCGTCAGCGCTTTTTGGATCAAGATACAAAACGACAATTACGTCTAAGTTTACATGCTTCGGATATGTTAATTCCTACTACAAATACTACCACACAAAATCAAACAACTCAACAAGATACATCTGGTTGGATAGTTCAAACAACTGAAGATGGATCAGAGCAATATTACTATAATACTCGTACACAAGAAATGAGATATTCGATCCCCCCTGAGATTTACATTGATGAAAAAGTAAAACAGGAACTTGCTTCAGCGAATGTTCATGATGATGATTCTATGAATGAAATACAAGAACAGTTTGAGCGTCCTCCTGTACGTCCGGTACGTGCAGCAAATCGTGTAATCACTGAGGACCATACGTACAGTCGTGCAGTATCTACTGTTCCACCACCATTAAAAGATGAATTTGAGATGGAATTTGAAGACGATGAAAGGGTTTGTATATTAATTAACAATATATGTATATATTTTCTTATTCTTGATATTTCTAGTTACCTCCAAATTGGGTTCGTAAAGTAACTCCCAAGGGAAGATATTATTACTGCAATATCAAGACTGAGGAAACAACTTGGGCCTTGGAAAATATTGATCCTGATACAGGCGTCTTGGTAAGACAAAAACCAAAAAAAAAAAAAAGAAAAAAAAAATGGTAACATAATCGCATGTATCACCTTGCTTATATTATATGCACCATAGATGTCCTTTGTACCTGAATCTGCTTTTCCCACATCAAATCAATTGGAAGAAAACTACTACCAACCAACAGCACAAGAAAAATCGCTAAAAACAATTAGTTTAAATAGTAATAACAATGACATGTTGTTTCAGGGTCCAGTGACATGGAAGAATTTATCATCCATTATTGCTCATGCAATTCATAAACTCAAGGACTCTGTGAGACAAGGCTACTCAAAATATTTTTGTCGAGATTCTACTATAATCGTGCATGGAATTAGAATGTTGTTATATGTCAGTCAATGCTTGGATAAGGAAACATCTACACATCTCAAACAGCATAAAAATTTGCGCAACTTACATCGCACATTATTAGCATCACTTGCAAAATTAGTTTTATCCACCAAGGTTGCCTCAAGTGCTTGGCCAACACCTGAATCATTAGCTAAATTAGAATCTGATGCAGATGATGTGTTAATTTCTGTTCGTAATTTCATGACTTGTGCACAAGAAATGCAAATTCAATTGAAAGATGTTAAGCCTGTATTAACTGATGGACCTTGGAGAACAAATCCTTTGACTTCTATCATGGGTAAAACAGATATGATAACTGCCACACTTGTTTTAGCAGATAATGTGAGAGGCGCTATGAGTTCCTTTAATGAAAGTGTGGGTGAGACGTTTCAACAACAAGACATAAAAGCTACGCTAGAAACTTTAAAAGCTAATGCTCCATTGTTGGTTGCTCAATTTCGTAATTTGAGTAATACCACGAGTAATTTCTTAAATACTGTAGAGGAGATGAGCCAAAAAATACCAGGGCTGATTAAATGCAAACAACCAATTTATGCTGCCATGGGTTCTTTGTTTGTGGTTTCTCAGTCAATTACAAGTTCTGAATTAAATGAAAATCAAGTACAAATTGCTCGTCAACGTTTGGAAGAATGCTTAAAAGCTATCGAGTCAGGTATTAAAGATGTAGTTGAGATGATCAAACAACAACAACAACAGCAACAGCAACAACAACCATTACAATTACCCCAATTAATAGAAGAACGTAATACACCAACGCCTACTCAAAGACAGTATATAAATACTAGCCAACTTTCTCCAACAACTACAGCAACAACTAACGCATTATCATTGGAATCACATGATGATGAAGAAGAGCAATCCGCAGAAGAGCTGGTCAAGAATATTCGTCGATTAGATATAGGATTAAATACACTCATGTCAAATCCAATTGAAATAGCAGATGATGTACTTAGTGATAGCAGTAGCTATCATAGTGATATGACAGCAAGTCAAGCAGTACGTCAACATAAAGATATGAAAATTGCTAAATTCTTTGGCGAAGATACCATTGCAGCCGCTCGTCGTAGAGATACCATATTGACATCACCAACGATGGCTAATGCATCTGTTAGTACTAATGCAAACCCTCTATTACAAACAGGTGTTAGCACTTCTTCTACAATTGGTACTGTAGCAAATGCAGAAACACCTTGGTTTTTAGTATCTGATTTAGATGCCAATGAGATGATATTCAATATGGAAGGAAATGTGAAGGGCGGTTCATTGCATTGCCTTGTGCAACGTTTAACACAACATGATCAATTAGGTATATTTTACATTAGTAAACCCCTTTTCTGGAAAATACTAATTATAACTTTATAGACTCTAAATTCAACACTACGTTTTTGTTAACATATAGATCATTTTGTACTACACAAGAATTATTCGACGAATTATTCAGCCGGTATCAATTACCTGCACCTGAAGAATTAACAACAGAGGAATTAGAAATTTGGAAAGAAAAGAAACTAAAGCTTGTGCGCTTAAGAGTTTTCAACGTTATCAAATCTTGGTTAGAAACATATTTCAACGAGGAGGAAGATCGACCAATTTTACCCGAAATCAGTCATTTTACTGAACATGTTATCGTTGAATCCATGAAATTTGGTGCTGAACAATTAGCTAAACTGATTAAAAAACGAATGCTGGCAGAAGATTCTAGTCAAATCCGTAAAATGAAGTTGAATGTGCGTCCAGCTGAAATGCCAGTACCAATACTACCGAAAAATATGAAGCGTATTAAGCTATTAGAACTTGATCCACACGAATTAGCCAGACAAATGACAATTATGGACTTCAAATTATACAATCGAATTAAACCAGTCGAGTGTTTAGATAAAAACTGGGGTAAACCTGATTCAGATCAAGGTCATATTGCAGCAAATGTTAAAGCATCCATTGAACACTCGAATCAAGTAACTGCGTGGGTAACAGATTCAATTCTCAGTAAAGAAGAAGTCAAGAAAAGAGCCGTTGTATTAAAACATTGGATCTTTGTTGCTGAAAGATGTCGACTATTGAACAATTATAATACTTGCATGGCTATCTTATCAGCTTTTGATAACGGTTCTATCGGTAGATTAAAACGCACTTGGGAATTGATCAGTGCTCGTACAATGCAAATATTACAAAACATACGAAGACTGATGGGAGCAAACAGAAATTTTAGTGAATACAGAGATATTATTCACAAGATTAATCCACCTTGTATACCATTTTTGGGTATTTATTTACAAGATTTAACGTTCATTGAAGATGGCAATGCAAATTTCTTGAAAAAATCAAACAATCTCATCAATTTTGCAAAGCGTATGAAGACTGCTGAAGTTATTCGTGATCTTCAACAATATCAATCAACACATTATATGTTGACTTCAGTACCAGATATTCAAGAATTCATTAAAACACATTTGCATTCAAGTAGAGAAGAAGAAGAATTATATAACCTTAGTTTAAGATTAGAGCCTAGGTAATTTGTAACAAAATTTAAATTAAATGTATGCTAATGTTATTTATGTTTCACATTATTGTAGAGAACGTGGTGAAGATACCATTGCAAGAAGATTAAAAGAATCTGGTTTATAAATAAATTAATAGTCAATAAATACTTGGTTATACTGCCTACAAAATGTATCCGGACAATATTTCTAATGCTAGTCATAGTATAGTTTGACCCATACAGCAGCTTATGAGCAAATCGTGTTTCAATGTTGATTTAATCAAAGGATTTATAAATATATTACAATCAACAATCAAGGTCCTTGAAAAAAGATATATTTAAACGAGGTTTTATGAGAATCTATAAGCATATTATTCCCCTTTATAATTAATATTCATGAGAGAATTACAATAAAAATAGGTTAGATACAGAGGCAGTTTTTTTGATAAAATCAGTAAGAGTTTTTTGCATAAATCCATCCTCTCTTTATATATATATATATACAGTATATATATCATTATAATAATCTTTTTTTTTTTTTTTATTGTCATTATAATTATTATTATTTTCTCCATCATTTCCCTTATATACATTTACAAACTATATAAATCAAATACATAATTTAAATGTTAGTCTTGTCATCCCTAACTATTTCAATAGTCTCTTGGTATTGGATACAAAAAAAGTCATCCGATCCTTTGTCCAAAATGCCAGATACAACTACTTCTAACTTTAATTATAGTCTATAAGGTGATTGCAGCCTCAAATATGTTGTGTATAACTTTATTTCTTTATTCCCAATTTTTATACATGTAAAAACCGAAACCAAAGAGAAGGCTATGCTAAAGAGTTTGTTTACTGTTCTGATGCCAAGTCTGACCCTCCACTCCTCTTCTTGGCACATCAAGACGCAAGACTACCATTATTCTAGCCACTTCCACACGGTTACCGCTGTGTGTACCCTCAATGCATTAAATGTAAGTGATATATACATATTTCCAATCAATAGCAATGTATTAATCTTTTCATTTCTATAATTCTCTATATTCATCCTCCTTTGTTGCTTATTCCATTTATATTTTTTTTAATAGAATTTTAATTTATGCTTATATTTAATTTTTGCTAATATAAAAATCCGGATACTTTTACAAATAGAGTGTGCGTTGTAATGATAAATATATATTATTGCATAGAAATTAAGTACTACAAAATAAATATGAGTTAGTCACATTATATTATACTCTCATAACTTCATTCTATATTTCGCGAAAGACTCAAAAACAGGTAAAGTTCACTACCCTTTCCTTGAAGATCGGGCCCCACTTTTCATCTCTGCTCAGCTTTTTTTTTTTTTTTTTTTTTTTTTTTTTTTTTTCCACTTATAATGCCACAAAAAAATTATATGCCAATAAACCTGAGATATCCAGCTTTAACCCAAGAACAATTGTACAGAAATATCGTACCTCTAGCATTTAGTATAGCTTTTTCGTGCTAATGTTTCAGATTTTTACCCCAATTTATTAGTTAAAAATCAAAAACTTTGAATCCAAATATCTTTGCAAAAAAATAAGCTACACAAGCATCTTTTAATAATAAAACTTACCTGCCTTGATGTGCTCTATAACATTTTTAGATATGAAAAAATTCTAAACACTTTTTTTAATGTATTTTCTTTTTTAGCATGTTTTGTAGCAAATTTCAGAACGTTTGTAGAATTGAGTATATTTACTTTGCATTCTTGTCATAGATGTTGTTAAGGTTTATTGGATGCTATAATAAAATACTACTAGTTTATCAATACACCAAATTTAGTAACTAAATCTTAGATCAAGAATCTAAGGTTAAATCATGTCAAATTGTATAATTAATATTACACATGCTTAATAATTTAAGCGTACTCAAATTACTCCATTAGTAATTTGCTAGTAACTGTTGTATTCCATCAGGTATCATAATTTATCACCTTCTATAAACAATCAATAAATCATACAATCCATTGATTACTACTTAGGACATGAAAGAACAAGTCTGGAATCGGATATAAGAAACGCCTAGTTTATTATTCTCAATCAATTAACCGAAAGGCTCGGACCACTCAAATCATGACACCATACTCTTTAACCTCAGCGGTTAACCATCTGAGTAGCTGTCAAGATATATCAAATCACAATCCAGGCACAACAAGCGCAGCATTGAAACAAGATAACTCACAAGCCCTGCAATCACGATTTAATTATGATTGGTTAACATCAATCCATAAATTACTCGCAAACATCTAATAGCTCAATACCGCACTTAATTGTATCTCAGGAACTCAATACTAAACCTTTATAAAAGGCAATACTTTTATATGTCGTATTCCATATCACCTTCTACAAATCTACTATATCCTAACCTCAAGACACTATAATTGTGACTTGGGAAAATCCATAGTATAACCAATACTTTAAAAGGAAGTATCAGCTGCGGATATTCTACTTTCCCATGTGGCTCAGCACCACGGCAAAAATAATGTGCGATTTCTGGTTTTTTCCGCACATTTGTGCGAAAAATAGATAAAAAGTGGCGAAAAAATGTGCAGC
>JAMYHX010000343.1:0-46710 GCA_025529335.1 Rhizopus sp. PT2906
TTTACGCAAATAATTTTTTTATTTTATGACAACATTTTATAAAATTAATGTCAATAATTAATAAAAATACAGTATTGTCTAGATAGGAGCATTATCCATCACGAGACAATGACCTTTCATGTGCGGATACCGGTTCATTTCATCCATCGTAGCTTTTAGAAAGCTGATATAGTGTCCCGTAGCCGTTCCTTTGCTCATTTGCCCAACGCCATCTTCCCGCTTTCTTTTTTTATTAGATGAATTGATTTTCCTTCAGGGCGAATTGATTTTTCGTACAACCTGAATTCTTCTTCTTCATTGGGCGAATTTACTTTCCAGAAAGAGTGTATATAAAAACAAGAGTAGAAAGAGAGAAAAGAAAGAAAATAAGAGAAAGCATTTAAGCTGTCTATGATTAATGTATTTTAGGAATACTATAGATTATTGATGTCTTGTGCCCATTTTTTTTAAGAGATATCACTTGCAAAAAGATTTTGCAGTAAGAAACGTGACTTTTAAGAGCAGCGGTCTTCATTTACAAAAAAAAAAAAAAAAAAAAAAAAAAAAAAAAAGCGTCAACTTTAATTGCATACATAAAAAAATAAAATAGATTGATTACACTCTTGATAGATTATTGCTTACATAAACAACACAAAACAACAACAAATGAACGAGACTTTACCAAATATTACTGAATTACGAAACAACATTGACTTTGCTTCCATTTCACAATTCTTTCATACATTTCAATCTGCTTTTCATCCCTGGCCGACATCTACTCAACAGTTGATATATCGTACAAGAATAGAATACGGACAAGAATATGTATTTGAAACAGAGGTAAAGAAAGAAAACAATAAAAGAAAGAAAAGGATCGATTGTGCAACAATTGCATTCATCCTTTTTTTTATTTGCATAAACACTCATATTTTACTATTAGGACCTTGAGCGCATGTTTTTGGATTATTCTGAAAGATCTCGTCTAGAAGACTTGATTGTACGCATGTTACGCTTATTGACTCGTAATCGATTTATAAAGTAATTATACATATAGACTCTTTTATATATTTCGTCGACTCATTATTCATAGTTCTTCTACTTGGCAAACCTATTTTGCCAAAGAATTCGATAAAAGAAAACCCGATATGACAAACCCATTCTATAATCAGCAAGAATCAATACAAACGACTGATAATCCAAGCATGTTGGACTTCTTTCAATTGTCACTCGAAACAAGAGTACACTTGTTATATCTACTATGTGAAGTAAGTTTATGCTTATAAATATTTGAATTTAGACAACTTATTCTCATATACATATATAGTGGCAACTAGATGATCCAGAAAGATTCCGTGAACATTTGGATAGCGAAGAAGGATCAGCACAGTGGGTGGGTGCTTTAGAAACACTTGTCTGTTTGCTTTTACTAAGAGAATATTAGAGAGTGGATCCTATTGGATATGACAGTAAAGGTGCTACTCTTTGGTTGTTTGATGGTTGTGTTGTCCTTTTTATTATTTATTATTATTTACTTATTCCTTTATTCAGATAACAGACTCTATATGGAAACACCAAAACCATCTGTTAAACTTCGTAAAAAGAAGAGTCGACCTGCTTACAAGGGCACATCACGTAAAAGTTCACGTAGGGCTGTTGCAAAAAAGGAACCTGATCAGGATATGGATGAAAATGAACAAGAATGGATACCATGGAAACTGGTAAGAATATAAATGACTTTAGTAGAAACAAGCTGATTTCCCTCCTTTTTTTTTTAGATATGTTACTCAAAGCAAGATTGGGAACAGATTGCTTCGAGATACGAACATAGCGACCATGCTGATGAAAAACGGTTTTATAATTTACTTGTTAATGACCTAGTGCCCAAGGTGTTACCAATACTAGAAGAACGAGAAAGAGAAATCAAGAAACAAGAGGCTATTATCCATCGCAAGCGAAGCTCGCGTATCATGATTAGAGAATTAGAAGCATTGGAAAGAGCTTCGAGTAGTGAACCTGAATTTGACTTTAGTTCTCCTGGAGTCAAGACAAGATCGTCCAACAGAATTGAGCAAAATCCTTTGGATAAAGAGCGTAAAGAGAAGGAAAATTTAGCAAAAGCAAGAGAAGAACGTGCGTTGGAACGTGAAAGACGTCTGATGGAACGTGAATATCGTGCATTGATTCGTGAGAAAGGTCAAAATGAGAATGATATAGAAGAATCACCCATGGCAGAGGAAAGAATCGCTAATGATAACGTCAAAAAGAAGAGAAAAGAAAAGTTTGATGAATATGGTAACCCAATACCTAAAAAGAAGAGAGGAAGAAAACCAAAGAATAAGTCTGCAGAAGACTGGTTTTTCAGCTGCATCTGTGGAGTTTCTGGTAGAAATTTGGCAAGTATATCAAATCAAGTCATGATTTGTATCTCTAATAAAAAAAATAATAGGATGATGGCACACCAATGATTGCTTGTGAGAAATGTGACACCTGGCAGCATATTCAATGTCTACAGCAGTCTGGACAAGTGGATAAAAATGCGAATCAACTAGAAGAAGTGTCATTTATTTGCCAATCATGCTCTACTAAAGAAGAAGACATGGATATTGATATTGAAGAACACGATGATAAACAGAAAGTAGATACATCCTTTGTTAATACAACTGCCCTTAACTACAGTACCCAAAACCCACAACCTGTGAATATACTTCCGTCTCATTTTAGAGAATTACGGCCAAACCTTGTTACTGAACAAGTATTTCCAATTCAGTCCATGTTGCTTCATCAGCACACTCTACAGCCTGCTCCCCCAATAGTCCGTGATATACAACATCAGTCGACATATCCTCAGCAGACTACACTCATGTCACAAGACTCATCTACAACTGATAACAAGCCTGTGATGAATCAATTAAACAATCAAGACAGAATAGATAATAACTAATATAAGAGTCTATTTTTCAATAGATTCCAATGAAAAATAGATACACACTTTATCAAACATATATATATATATATATAGTAATAATATATACATATAAACTCCCATTCTTTGTTGTAAATAGTAACGCAGCAGTAGAAATGATGACAATGGTTTATTCATTCTCGCCTTGAGTAACCTTTCTTTTTATCTTTTTATGCAGATTACATTTCTTCCTTTCTTTTATCTATTCTTGTTAAATAAGAAGAGTGCATTTATGCTAAATCGATCAGGTGACCTGCATCTTTTAATGAATAGAAAAGATAGAAAAAAAAAAGATTGAGAGAATAACAAAAAATAAAAACTGCCTTTTATAACCAAAAGAGTAGTTTGATTTGGTGGGAAACCCAAATGAGGCATTGCTTGGGTGTGTGCTGTTTCTCTTATGAGGGCATGTACCACGTGATGACTTTATATTTGTATTTTTTTTCTTTGGTTTAAAAAATAAAAAAAATAGTAGCAATAATCTGTCTTTTTTCTCTCTCTTTTTTCCTCTTTTATTTTTTTTATTTTCCTTCCTTTTTTACACTTTTTTTTTAAAGCAAAGTGAACAAAACACTCTACAAAATAAAGAAGGGAAAAGGGATATTTTGACAAAGAAGCAATATAAAAAAGGAGAACTAAAGACCAAAAATATAAAGAATATATCTTTTTCTTTTATAATCAACATACATTTATACATCAAAAGAAAAAAGAAAATGTCTCAAACAGAGACAATCCAAACAGATAGTAAAAATATAACCAACAGTGACAACAGTACTTTACAACAGCCATCAGAATCTCTAAAAACGAAAAAAGGTATATATATATATATAAAAGTGTGTGTATGACAAAATAAATAATGCCTACTGTTATATATAAAAAAGAAAAGGGAAAGAAGCAAGTAGATCCAGAATATGTCAAATCACCCATCAGAAGTAGTAATGGCAACAGTAGGCCATCTTCAACAGGATCACTAAAGCCTTTTCAAAAGGGGGGCTTCCTATCATTATTATTATGTTGTACAGTTGGAGCAGGTTCTTTTCTCGACAATAGCGATAAATCTTCAATTAACAACAAAAAGAATAGACATCATAAAGAAAAGCGACAACCAAATACTGATACAAAAGTAGCCCCACCCATTCCTTCTTCGCCATCTACTACGACTACGACCACATCTCCCGTGACGGAACAGTCAGCAGAAATAGAGAGCTCAGATCATGTTGACTCGAATCATTTAAAGAACGAACACGAAGATATACCTCAATCCATGACTCCTACTTCATCTCCTGGCCCCCAATCTGAAGTAAGTTTATATATATATAAAAGGTGAAGTGGAATGCTTATACTTTTTATAGGGTCCGATTGTATGGCTACTACCTCCATTGTCCAATGAAGATAAAGAGAGAAAATGTCTTGTTCTTGATCTGGATGAAACATTAGTACACAGCTCATTTAAAGTAAAATTATATCTACAGAAGGAATTACATTACTCATGTTAATATTAGATCATTCCAAATCCTGATTTCATTGTACCTGTAGAAATTGATAATCAATACCACAATGTATATGTATTAAAACGACCAGGCGTTGATGAATTTATGAGAAAGATGGGAGAAAAGTATGAGATTGTAGTATTTACAGCTAGTTTGGCCAAGGTATGTTTGATTTATGAATCCTATTCCTTAATAACCCCATATTATTATAGTACGCAGATCCTGTGCTAGATATGCTAGACGTTCACAAGGTGATAAAGCATAGATTGTTTAGAGAATCATGTTATAATCATAAAGGGACTTATGTAAAGGTAAAGTGTTTTATCTATATATAAAAAGTCAATTTCTTTATTTATACATTCAATAGGACTTGTCACAATTGGGTCGTAATCTCGCATCTACGCTCATACTCGATAACTCACCTGCAAGCTATATATTCCATACATCCAACGCTGTACCTATTTCAACTTGGTTTAATGATCCTCACGACACTGAATTAACTGATTTAGTTGCCTTTTTAGAAGATTTAACTGTTGTTGATGATGTACAATTAGTATTAGATAACTCAATTTATTCTAATACCACTGCAACCACCATTACTTGATTATAATTTATGTCTTTCCCCTTTTGCTATTACTATTACTACACTTACTTCCTCTCTTTTCGTTTCTTAGCATACCCCATTTTCCCCCCCTCTTTTTTTGATTCTCTTTTACTTTATCTTACCTCTGCCCCTTCCTTTTATTTCATATTAAAAAATATTTTAAGCAAACATATATATGATGTTTTTCTTTATATATAAAAAAAATATATTGGCAACATAATAAATAAACTGATTCAGGTAGCATAACATCTCTCTCTCTCTTGCTCCCTTCAATGGCACTCTATTTGCATGACGATGACAGACAATCAGCCAGGAAACATAATAGAGATTATGCCATTTTTTGACAGGAGCTTTACAATGTCTTCAGATCAACAACAATAAAGGAGATCATTATTGATTACCACGTAAGCTATAGTCTTTTTGATATATCATTACAAGGTGATGTATTTATCACTGATAGTAAAACCATAAAGCGATCTTGTCATTCAATAAATAAAGAATAAACTGATAATTCCAAGTAAGCTGAACGCTTTTTTTTTTTATCTTGGAAGCGACAAAGTGAATCTCCTGAGGTTAAAATAGGAGGATAACTAACAGTATCAACGGCAAACATTTAGATAATATAAGGAGACTTTGTTTTCATCTCCTTTATCAGATCCTTCCGTACATCTCATTAATTTTCACTTCTCTTTTGCTTTGAAATAAGGAACATTCATCTTTTAGTTTGTTTTAAACGCTTTGAGAAAACACCCATAAAAGTAAGATTCATGTATACTATATGTCACAACGTTATTCATCGCACTGCTATTGTTTTTTTTTAAGGCTTAATTCCTACTATAATCAACCTACTACTTTAATTTCTTATTAATTATATTCTGGTGTCATAAGGGGGATAAACAACGTTTATGCATCAAAAGAAAAAAAGTGATTGTATGCTGGATGTACCAGTAACCATCGCTCCAAGAAATAAATCAATCTCATCAGCCTCGTCAAAACCCTCGAGTACACCTATCAGAAGGACAATGTCTTCACCTTCTAGTGATCTTCAAAATAACCCAC
Organism: Rhizopus sp. PT2906; assembly: GCA_025529335.1. NCBI lineage: Eukaryota > Fungi > Mucoromycota > Mucoromycetes > Mucorales > Rhizopodaceae > Rhizopus > Rhizopus sp. PT2906. The sequence continues at coordinate 6,095 of JAMYHX010000343.1, forward strand.
CTCAACCCATCAAGTTTCCAGAAGCTTTAAAAAAGCAGCCTGCCTCTAGAACTCCCATTTCCACAAACTTTAACACCAAGAACAGCAAGGCGTTATCCTTGACACAGAATACACGTATGAGCAAACGAACATCGAGCGTCGATAACTTTCAAAAATCTGTAAACTCTGGTATACGTATGACAGCGTCCTCCAGGTTCAGTAAGAATCTTTTGCCAACTTGGCTAGCAAAAAGCAATCCCACCACAGCACCAGTAAACGAATCTATTGACCATTCCTTGACACAGTCCATTTCGGATAATCCTCAAGATACAAATGCATCAGAGAGCACGATTATTAGTCAGTCAGAAAATGATAATCTTTCTAAAAGTACACCTGTAAATGTTATAGATGATGCTAATAACTTTTCTGAAATATTCGAAGATCTTCTTGTACGGTATTATTATAAGATATACGCAAATATGTCCTTTATTTAAACCCCTAACTGTAGAATGAACTTAATATGAAAGAATCGCAAAAAGAGAAATTAAGACAGCTACCTCATGATCGCAAATTATATTTACTTCAACAAAATCAACACATAAAGAAAACCACAAACAATAGCAAGTCCTCCACAAAGAGCATTCCGTCGTCCAATTCTACCACTAGTCTTTTTCAACCCAAGACAACAAAACAAAAGGCATCCCTGAAAAAGAGCGAAACATCTGCACGACTTTCTGTATCAGGAAAAACACCAACACCCCTCAAAGATTCAGAAGATATGGATAAATCACACGGCACGTGTATTTCTTCATCATCCCCCAAAACAACAAGGTCCAACGATAGCACTTGTTCTACTGTATCTAAAAGTAACTCAACACGAAGGGAGGAGAAGAGGAATTTGGTGTCTGGTAAACCGAGTGGAACGATGTCAAAAGCAATGCAAAACATGCGCAGTACAAGAGAAAATATACTTGATGGAAGGGCAGCGACTTACAAGTTCTCTCGTAAGAACCTAGCAAACTTTAATAGCACCAGATCAAAGGTAGGCTCGATGATTATGGAATTTGATGCGCTTGCATATAAGCAAGAAGATGCAGTGACTGACGAATCAGCTGCTTGGCTTCTACTCGACAACACAACGCTGCCTCGTCATGCAAATAAAAGCAACCAACAGCAGCGTCCGTCATTAAACAATCTCTTTTCCAAACCCACAGCGGACTCTGATCCAGTTGCTCTAGTGTCAAGCAGCTATGTGTACCAAAGTTTAACACGAAGAGATGCATCGCATTTGGCCAGCTTGGTAGCATCAGAGGACAGAAACAAACTCGGCCGCGACAGAGACAATCCATATTTTTATGTGGAAAAACTCAGAAATAGGTAACTATCATTTAAATATGCCTTCAGCTAAAATCCCTTATATTATTACAGCAGGAATTTGTCTATTGATGCATTGACAAGATACATTGCATCACTAAAGGCTACTCTAAATAATGTAAATGAATTATGGGTTAATGAATTTCTGTCCAAACGTCATGACGGCCTGGACGCACTTGAGACAGTCTTTGGAAAACTTGTAGCCAAAAAAACAAAGTAAGAGGCATAAAACATACTGTCTTGAGCTTGTATAAACACGTCTTTTTTTTTTCTAATAGAAAAAAGGGTAATTTAAGACTAACAGAAAGTGAAGAGCAATGCTTGCTTGAATGTATTCATTGTATCCATGCCCTCGTTAACTACAAGGTAAGTCTGGACATGATACAGGAAATATATCTTTTAAAGACATTTCATAAATATACTCATTTCTTTTGATTACATAGGCAGGTTACGATCAAATAATGATGCGCCCAGAATTACTGCATTTATTGCTTGTATTCCTGTTTGCAAGCACAGCATCACTCTCGTTAACAATTCAAACAAATGCCCCTCCATCAAAAAAAGCGTCCCTAACGAACCTAGGATCCCAATTGTTATCTGCAGCTGTTAAAAGCGAAGCAAGGCAAAGTAAATCTGTATTGACTAACAATGCAGCCAAAGATGGTAACTCGGTTGCTGATGGTGAACAAGGGCTCCATATAACGTTTGAAGCGTGTACACTTATTTTTGGGATATTTTTTTCTATCTGCTCAATCTCTTCAGACGGCTACGAATTGGTATTGCTAGTTTTATCTGAAGTAAAAGATGAAAAGTATCGATTTGAAAAATTATTACAAAGCCTCTATGAGCTCGGAAGCTCCCTTGAAAACAAAGCTACAAAGCCATCACGCCAAACAGATGATCAATACAGCCTCATGGTGTTCAGCTGCATTACTGCAGGGCTCAACTTGTGCTGCACGATTGTTCAGACGCCAGCTTCACTGGAGAGACGAAGTGCACTTCGAGAAGAAATTGAAAGAAGAGGGCTAAAGGATTATATTGAGAAGCTGTTGAAACAGAGAAGTATGTTGCCAGCAGCATTACAAAGCTGTATAGACAATTATATGAAGCAGAAGAAAGTGGATGAGGATCAGATACGAAAGCAAGAAAACCTCAAGAGGCAAAGTATACTCCAGTTGTAAGTATATTATGCATTTATTAGATATCATGCTGATCATATACCCATAGTCAACCGCACGATATGATGGCATCGGCATTAAACTCTTTCCAAAAAGATCCAGAGTTGTATTATTTGGTTGTCGATAGTGTAAATGAACTCATGTCGGTAGGGGTTCATCAGATCTCTACTGACAAACAGTTTGTAAAAGATGTCTGGTGTGTGGTTCATACACTGGCTAAACATTTAAAGCCAATAAAGACAAATGGCATGTTTTATATAAAAGAGTTGTTGATAACGCGCGTATACTAACTCTTTTTACTTTTTTTTAAAAAAAAAAAATAGACGAAATACACTTTGCACTGCGTCAGTTCATCCCATCTATTGAGCCTGTTATTGGAAAGCTTCCGTTTACAACCAACACAGAAAGGATCGGTAAGAATTTGGTTACAAATGCTGCAAGTGATGCTCCTGCAAATGCCTCTGCTGCTGCTTGCAAATCAGACGATCATTTAGAAGACATTGAGGGACTACGAAATATGGTGGAGGAATTAAAAGAAAGCGTGAAAAAGAATCAAGAATCTATGGCAAAGATACGAAGAGAGAAAAACGAGTTACTCATGAAAGTCTCCAAGGCAGCTGCAGATATAAAAGAAAGAGATGATCGTATCCTGGCTATTGAAGCGGAAAATCAAAGACTAGTTAAAGAACACCAGAAAGTGTTACTTAAAGGTAATGATGTGCAACAGAACCAAGATGAATCAGTCCCTAGGCAATCAGAATCAACATCTTCAGCAGTTCTCCATGAGTCAGAGTCAACATTATCCTTGCCGTCACCGCCACCCCCTCCTCCTCCTCCTCCACCACCACCACCACCACCACTTCCATCATCCAACGCATTATCCATGCCTACTCAGGCTGATATATCCAAGCAATCTATAATCCGAAAGCGAAACCTTGTACGTAAAGATCCATCAAACCGTTCTTCGAGATATTTGCATCCACTTGCCTTGAATCTATGCTTCTCTGATCTAAAATCGCTACAAAAGAATTCGACCTCAACTTCATTATTGTCTACTATAAACAATTTGACCGAAAGTCACCAAAGTGTAGAGTCGCCTTGCTTGATCGAGCAAGATTTTGTTAAACGACCTGCTGTACCCATGAAGCAATTCTTTTGGTCCAAGCTATCCAAGGATAAAATCAACAATACGGTCTGGGAAGAGATATTTGAGCCATCTTTAACTGAATCTATGAGTTCTGACAGCAGTAGCGATGAACTTGAAATGGATGGTACACTTGAGTTAGATACAACTGAATTGGAAAGACTGTTTAAAAAGAACACAAATTTAAACAATAATAATAACAGCAAAAACCAGCAAATACAGACCCGAAAACAGCATTTGATCACACTATTAGAATTTAACCGTGCTAACAATATAGCCATCATGTTGGCAAAGATAAAACTGCCATATTCCGAGATTAGAGACGCTATATGGAATATTGACGATACAAAGCTCACAATTGACAATTTGATTGCTATTAGACAGTATATTCCTACAAAAGAAGAGATTGAGATAGTCAAAGAATACCAAGGCGATGTTAATATGCTTGGCAATACGGAAAGATATTTTAGAGCAGTAAGTTTAAATTCTAGGACATAAGCATGAGTACCAAAGCATTAAGTTAGATAATGTATATTCCACGTTTGGCAGATCGGTTGAACTGTATGATCTTCCGTCGCCGGTTTGATCAAGAACTGCAAGAAATTTTACCAGAGATGGATATAATACAGCTAGCTGTAACAGAACTCAAAGAAAGCAAAAGGTTTAAACATGTGCTAAAGGTAAACTAGTATGCTTTGTTAGACCAATACTAAGGCTAAATTAGACTGTGCTTGCTATCGGTAACTATTTGAACGGACAAACGGTGCGCGGTAATGCGGTTGGGTTCCATATTGACGCACTTTTGAAGGTATGTTTTTATAAAGATAATTCTGGAATTTAACTCTTATTATTTTCAAAAGATGAGAGACACAAAGGCAGAAGGTGAAGGTGTGAGTAATGTTCCTACCTTGCTGCATTACTTGGTTCATTTTCTGTCAAAGTCCGACGATGATGTTTTAAACTTTAAGCAAGATATCTCACACCTTGCAGCGGCAGCCAAGTGTAAGTTTAGTATAAATATATATATATAAACTCTTTCTAATACCATTTTAGTATCACCGCCTATTATCTTTGCATCAGTGAATGCACTTGGAGGAGGCTTAGTTCAGATTAAAGAAGAGTTGAGTGCGAGTAGAAGAAAGGTGTCAGAACATCAAATAGATAGATTCGTGGAAGCAATGGAGGTGAACTAGTTGTATAAAGTATAAAGATATATATTAACTCTATCATTAGGAGTTTGTTCTAGAGACAGAACCGATTATTGAAGATTTGAAGCATATGGCAAAAGATGTTGAAGATAAGCTGAAAGAGGTGATCATGTATTATGGAGAAGATCCAACCATGGTCAAATCTGAAGAATTCTTTCAGATTATAGCAAGCTTTTCTGATTCATTTGAGGTAAGACCATGACGTGTATAGTGAAACATGATCTCAATTGTACTTGTGTGACTAGAAAGCCCAAACTGAAATACACGAAGCCCGAGAAAGGGCACTGCGACGACAACGACAAGTGGAAATACAACAAAAGACGATTTGTCAATAAAGTCAACTCTATAATGAAAAAGTATAAACACACATATTTATTCTTAAACAAAGTGCTTGCCCTAAATAGCTTACTAATAAAAAAACTGTGTTAAAACGAATACGATTTTGGTGCCTAATGAAAGTTTGGCGCACTTTTTTATTATTATTATTTTTATAAAGAACCGGGACAATTTTTAGTTTCTCCTTTTTTTTTTTTTTTGCAACAACAACAGCAGCAGCAGCAGCAGCAGCAGCAACAGCGGCAACAACAATAATAGTAATATAATATAATAATTGTTGTAGTATCAGTATCAGTAGTAGTAGTAGTAGTAGTAGTAGCAATAGTACACCCCCTATTATTAAAATGTATAGCTCCTCGAAATCTACTTTAGAAGCAAAGATTGTCATATTGGGTAGTCAAGGTAATACTTATATACCTTTCCTGATTATGTTATTGATTCAGTAAAGGTGTGGGTAAAACCTCACTTGCTGTGCGATATATCTCAAAGACATTTTCACCTAACTCAACTTCCACTATTGGTGCTTCTTTTATGGCAAAAAAGCTGTAGGTTTTCTCTCTTGTTTTTACCCTTTGGGTAATTTATAGAATGCTTATGAACATTTCTTTCAGCACAGTTGACAATTGTAAAGTAAGCTTACAGATTTGGGATACAGCCGGTCAAGGTAATTATATTGGACATGCTTTTTTTTTAAAAAAAAAAAAAAAAGAGAAAGGGGGGGGGAGAGTATACATAGAACAAAACAAAAGGTAATTGGAAAAGTCATGAGTAGAAAGATTCCGTGCAATGGCGCCAATGTACTATAGAGGGGCGCAAGCAGCTCTGTTAGTATACGATATCACATCAAGAGAAAGCTTTGAAGAACTTCATTCTTGGATTGAAGGTAAGCAAATAATGCTTATATACTTTTATTAACTGTTCTTTAGAGCTTAAACGAAATATGACTGAAGACTTGGTTATAGTTGTCGTGGCCAATAAATTAGATTTAGCTTTATATCAACGTGAAGTGTCATGTGAAGAGGCTCAGAAATATATCACACGAGTATTAGGGCCAGATACATTATTGTATGAAGTATCTGCAAAAGAAGATAATGGTAATAGTAATAATGAATATAAAGATATGATTGTCATAACAAAATAATAGGCACCATTGAAGAAATCTTTCTCCATATCACTCGAGTCCTTGTTGATCGTAAACAGTATCTCCCAAAGAAAAGACAGCCAACCTATTTACCCATGGAGGAAGAACCTGCAGTGTCCAAGTCATCATGCTGTGGATTTTAGCAATGATAATAATAAAGAACTATCCTTCTTTTATCGGATATACGATGCTTTTTTTTTTTTAAAAAAAAGTTGATCTGATATTTTCTGTAATCTGATTTAAAGAGATACGCGCGACCTCAATTTTCATTTGTAAAGTCTCTTTTTCTTTTCCTTTTTTTTTTTTTCCTTCTTGATGGAATTCAAAGCTACTCTTCCTGCTGACTTGTTTAATGGTAATATGATAATAAAAGCAATTGATTGACAACTTATATCCTATAGTATTTTCAATCAGTTTGGATACACTTTCAGACTTTGGTGACAATATCTATTTAGATATTAGAAAACTCCAAGTAATAAAGAGTTAAAAATTAGTTACTTTGCATAACAATTACAATAGTTTATCATTTCAACCATGAATAACTCAGAGACATCGCAAGCAATCATACGAATTTCACCATTGATCTTTGAAAATTATAAGTTACTTCAACGCAGATCTACAGAAGAATCACTTAAATGTCAAGTGCTGGCTCATGTAAGCTTTTTTCTTGTCTTTATATCTCTTTAACTAACTCTCTGGTGTATCATAGGATTTAAATAAAATATTCAAAAAGAATCAATCCATAACCAATTTGATACAAAGCTGCGGAATACAAGTGATCGAAGACGATGAAGACAGCGCTGAAGCAAGAATTCATTTGACAGTAAAGTGTCATAATGGTGTGACAAAGAAAAACACTATATGGCATTCAGAGGGAAAAACCATTATACCATTCTATTCAAAGGATACTTTGCATTCATTTATAGTTGATGCCTCCATCATGAAGGATCATCTAGGCTTATTTCCTCCAAAAGTAGTCGACATCGTCCTTTCTTTTACTCCACAGTTTATTATCATCAAGTCTTATTGGGACAATGATTCACAAATGATGCATTTGGGTAAGTAGTGTTGTAGAGGCAATACATAATAGAGAGAGAACTCATAATAATAGGTGATAAGCCTGTACAGACAATGGTCAAAATGAAAGTTGAAGATTGTGTTGAATATTCTGTAACAGAGCCAGTGAGGCTGGTGTTTAACTTTAGAGAATTCAAGGTAAATATATATATATATATCATTGCTTTATATGAGTACTGACGTGTGTAAAAGGCAATTTTAAACTTTATGGAGTCTATGGAAGCACCTCTGATTGCTCAATTTCAAGAGGCTGGCAAGTAAATAAAGAGAGAAATCATGATGAAAGAAATGACATGACTAACTGACCAATATATGTAATATAGGCCTATCATTTTTACTTATGAACAGAGTAATGAAATCATGGCAGAGTTCGCTTTGATGACGCATGCAAATATAACAAATGAAAGAAGCAGTTACATGTCATTTAATGAACATAGTATGGCATCAATAGATTCCCCTATATATGGTGGGCATCGAAGTGTTTCTTCTAGTCCACCTGTTCAATATCATAGAAGGACAGCTAGTCATGGTAGATCTGTGGTCCATCCTGGTAGGAATTCATCAGTGGAAAGCGATGTTCCAGTAAATCAAAGAGCTGAAGGTTCGAATCTATTCATTGAAAACAACAACAATAATAATTATCAGAATATCAGTACATCTGCCATTACAAACGCAGACACTGTGCCATACACAAGACCAACAACACCAAAAAATCCAATGCATGAAACAGAAGGATCTGACTTGAGCTTTGAGCATAACGCATTCGAACAATCAAATCATCATCGTTTGCCATCCTTACAAAATGAAGAAAATAATAATCATCCATCTTCTGATAATAATGCGTACTTTCCATTTGATTCTTCAACAGAATCAAGCATATCCGTGCCGCGTGTAGAGTATGGTGAAACTGATGCTGGGTCATCTCGAAAAAAAGTAAGAATACATGTAATCAGCTCGTCAAGAAGCTAAATCTTTTTCGTTATTATAGCATAAATCAAACTTCTTTTCATAACTCAATACATATTTAGTACTTTGCCTAATGATGCCCAATTAGTCTTGACTATCGCCTTCATGCGATTTAATTGATATCTTTCTGAATATAATATACATAATCATTTGTTAATACAAAATCAAACGAGTCAAATCTGACAAACCGCGTTTCGTACTGTATAGGCGAGTAACCTTACATGGATAGTCATGCTATAAGAAGCTTATAGCTCTTATAAGCCCTACATGAGATTTTAAGGGTCAAAAGAGAAACTTTAGCCATGCCTATGAAATATTAAACAATCATAAGAACATAGTTTTAACAGTGCTCATGATAACCCCTACATTGTTGTAAGTGTGAGTTTAATCAAAAGAGGACACACGTTTGAAAAGATTGTTTCAATTATTTTAGTGGTTACTGAGCTTTTATTACAGATTTGAAATGTTGCTTATTGACTCTTATCCAGCTTAGAAACAATTAAAATACTTTGGTGATTCTACTGACAGTAAAGCGCAGTTGCAACTGACATATAATTTATGCAAACCTGCCCAATAGTTTTCGTGCATCCTAAAGCAATAATTTAAGCTAGCATCATGGGTTCATTTGAAGGACAAAGAAGCAACAGTAAATCAGATAAATTAGCTAACTAACCCACACACACACAAAAGAGGATTCATCATGTTTTGATCAAGGCTAAATTTGGTTTATTTCTTATTGAATTATTAATAAACGTTGCAATATCGAGTACTTGTACAGTGAAAAACACGAAAGGGAGAAAGAGCAATCGAGATGAAGAACGTGGCAGTTAATGGCCAATTGTGACGGTTGCTTGGCGGTGGTAATTTAATGGAAACAAGTAATACGTGTAACTTTATTCATTCTGGCTTTTTTTTTTGAATTAAATGCTTCGAATATCAACGGCCATTCTAGGCCTTGTTACTCTGAGCGGCTTATTGTCAAAAGCATATGCAAGTTCACCAACGGTAGATCTAACCTTAGTTGCTCCATGGTTTGCCCCTGATTTCCTTTTGGAAGTCGCGTAAGTCCAATGACCAAGACATGTTCAACATCTAATCTCTCATGTAGTGAAACTATAGCTGTGCATAACGAGGAAAGTTATTATAGGTTTATTGATACAATCAGAACACAGCAAGAGTCTTACAACTGGACTCCTCGAAAGGTTTATGAAGAAGCTGTCAAAGCTGCAGCTTCTCTAAAAGAAATTGACGTGGACCTATTAAAATTATCGCTTTCTCTCCATGAGGCTGCACCACGTATTGAAGCATATTTCCAGTACTACAATCAATTGGCTACAGCCAATCTGACAGAATATGATCCCCAGTGCGATGTTTGGGTCCATATAGGAAATAAACAGATTTGTGACCTTGAATTGTTAACAGATACGATAAAAGATTTGAAAGACACTGCTTATATCAACCTTTTGCCCTTTGATCATATTACTGACGACACGTTACAAAAGCCAACGGTTGTATTATACACAGACAGCTTTTCAGCAAAGTTCAACATGTTTTACACTTGGCTCAAGGATACTGCAGATCAACATAAAATTGCATACATCATTCGCTATAGACCTCCTGTCTCCGATAGCATGAAAAAGTCACTTTATCTTTCAGGATATGGTGTTGAGATGGCATTGAAAAAGACAGACTATCTTGTGATTGACGACAGAAAGACACAAGGTATTTATCAGAGAATAAACCATCATTAGACTGTAATCTAAATTTCTCTTAAAGATGACAAACCACAGCATGTCTTGAAGGAAAAACTACTCAACTTTGGAAAGAAACTGAATCATGCGCTGTTTGACACAACTGAGGAAGCAAGTATTCAGCCGCTAACTCCATCAGAGATTAGTCAACTGGGACTAAAGGCCGCTCAATATATTGCAAAATCCAATAATCCATTGGAAATCATGTCACTTCTAGCCCAAGACTTTCCAAAGTATGCAAAGAGTATTAGCATGGTTGAACTAGATAAGGAATTTGAAAATGAGGTTTTGGAAAACCAGTATTCATCCGTTCAAGGTGGTTTAAACGCTGTATGGATTAACGGTAAAGCACTTGAACTTCGTCAAGTGGATCCATTCTAGTAAGTGCTCTCTATTGTCTCTTTTAAAGAAAAAAGAAAATAATTAGGGTTGAATTATAGCCTTGTGCGTCTTCTTCGTGACGAAAAAAAGCTTATCCAGTCAATACAGGCTATCGGTTTTTCTCCCAAGGAAGCTATTGAACTTATATCTAATCCAACACTATCCGAAGGAGAGAGCATGGGCAATGATATTATAAGTGGTGTATATGATGTTAGAGATACCCCTGATAATCCATTTGTAGTATGGTGGAATGATATTGAGAAGGATACACAATATGAAGACTGGCCATCCAACATCATGGAGGTATTTAAAGCTCTACTTTCTACTTAAAATAATACTAAAAGAACAATAGATATTAAAGCCAACCTATCCAGGACAACTACATCCCATAAGAAAAAACATTTACAACCTATTATTAGTTGAGGATTTAGCTTCCACTGCATCTCTCTCTAGGATCGTAAACGAAATTCAAACCATGATTAAGCGCACAATTCCTATAAGGTTTGGGCTCATAGCTCTTGTTGAAGATGATAATTCAGTTTGTAAGTTGATAATATATACATATAGTCAAAACATGCTCATATTTTTATTATGATATTACAGCTACTTTAATGGCACGCGCTTTATATTACCTTATAAAAAACAATGGTAAAGCAGATGCCATACAGTTCTTGGAAACGGTAATATCAATAGGATTTCTGCAAGAAACAGGTTACTTACTCTTTTTTTTATATATAGATCTTGGAGCTTACTGGTTCTAATGGATTGGATAGAGCAACGACTGAAATGATTGAAAGGGCATTCAATGAGCATATGTCCATAGCTCATGAGAACTTGAACTCTGAACAAGTCATCGATCAGTCACGAGCTTTCATCACAGCTACACGCCAATTTATGAAACGTATGGGAATAAGTCAACTCAAACCAAACGAAGGCATCATGTTTATGAATGGAAAGCTTTTAGAGTTTGACGAAGAAAGAGTAAAGTTCAAAAGGATGATACTGGGTAATCCGAATATTAATCTATTGAGTAGCCATGGATTCATTCTTTAATGCCTCATTTGACTGAGCAAACAAGATTTATACAGACAATGGTACATCCTATTGTTTATAGCGTGCATTAGCTTGCTAACCATTCGTACATTTTAGGCATATAATCAAGAGTTTGATCCAGACCTCGATTATTATGAATACACACTAAGCCAGCCTAATGTTGTTCAGAAACGCAATCCATATATTTTGGTATCGCATACTAACCCACTTCGTATGCATACATTTGATGCAACCACAGCGTCGAAAGGGTTAAAGTACTTTCAGAATGGTAAATGACCACTCAAAGAAGAGAATTCATAAAGACTAAATTGCTATGTAGACAATGAATCCCTTGTAAAAACCAATCTTTGGGTTGTATCTGATTTTGATACAGCAAATGGATTGAAGCTGTTGCTAGAGGCTATCTTATTTGCGGTATAGTATTGCATATTGTTCTTTGTTCTACAAACTAATGTTTTGAGTTTAGGAAGCTAATCCCAAAGTGAGAGTTGCCTTTATACACAAGTCCATATACAAGGTGCCTACAAAAGATACGAATGAGCCAAAGTTTTCCGATCTTTTATGCAAGCTTATTTATGAACAAGATACCAATCTCGCCACTTTAAAGGAGATCCTACAAAAGACAAATTTGTTTGCAGACATTGATGGTTATAGCAGCCAGAATCCTGGTGAAGTGACTATACAAATAAACGGTGATGGACTAGAACCGGTACCCATTATACCTGGTACTCCCATTACCGAAATAGTTGCAAAAGCTCAGAGAGAAAAATGGTCAAACCTCAATACAGCTCTTGTAAAAGACGGATTAGAGCCTGACTTTACTGGAATTATCATGAATGGAAGGGTAGCTATACATTTCATATAAAATACTAGTTTTACTGAATTATTTTTAGGTGATAGGTCCTTTGTCCCTAAGCGAAAACATCCAGTTTTCAAACCAAGACTTTGAGATGTTGTATCAATATGAGAATGCCAAGAGAATTATGCACGTTGAAAAAGCGATTGTTGAAAGTGAAAAGAACTTGAAGAATAATACACCTGATGCTGTTATGAAGCTTACCGCTATTATTGAAAATGACAAGGCGCAGGCCACTCAAGATGTTATTGAGAGCCGTGAACCAGTGCATCGAAGAAGACAATATCAAAAAATACCTCGTACACAATATACTCAATTTACAGCTGGCAGTTATTCTGATGATACATTTTTGGAAATTGGACTGATCATTGACCCATTAAGTGAAGCAGCTCAAAAGATAGCACCTATTGTCCATACATTTTCTGAAATAGAAGGCGTCTCAGTGGTTACTTACCTAAACCCTGTATCCACTCTACAAGAGCTGCCACTAAAGAGATTCTATCGATACGTGTTTGATAAGGAGCCTCATTTTGATACGAATACTGGGGAGAAGCAAGTACCTACCGCATATTTTGCCAATTTACCTGTCAAGCCACTGTATACCTTGGGTGTTGAGACTACTAACGCTTGGCATGTTACTGTCAAAGAGGCCAACATGGACTTGGACAACATCTTGTTGACTTCAATCCCTGACAATCAACATGGAATATCTGCAGTTTATGAACTGCAGAGTATACTTGTTGAAGGACATTGTCTTGATTCGATAAACAAATCACCTCCTCGTGGGCTTGAATTTGAGTTAATCTCTCCCTCTGGATTGGACAAGAAAGACACGCTTGTCATGGCTAACCTTGGTTATTTCCAACTAAAAGCCTCTCCTGGTATCTGGAAACTAGCTCTAAGAGAAGGTCGTTCTTCCTCTGTATATTCTATACAAGACGTGGGAGCCAATGGAAAATGGAACTGGAATACAGAGTTCAATGGTTCCAAAGGAATTGATGACACTTTAGCATTGATTTCTTTTGAAGGACTTACAATTACACCACTCGTTCATAAGAACCCTGGAATGGAAGACGAGGATGTGCTTGAACCAGCACAACCCAAGCCAAAAGAGAATACCGGTGGACTTTGGTCTTCTATAAATCAAAAGTAAAGTACGATTATGTGACATGTAGCAAGGTTTATTAATTCATCATCATTTAGGATATTTGGAACAAAGGAAACTGAAATTACATCGCCATCGGTAAACAAGGCTACTAATGCTGAAATCAACATATTCTCAGTTGCCTCTGGTAAATTGTATGAAAGATTCCTTTCTATAATGATGGCATCTGTCATGAAGCACACCAAGAGTACTGTAAAATTCTGGTTTATTGAGAACTTCTTATCACCCGAGTTCAAGGTATTTGACAGCTACAGGGCTAAGTAAACAATAGAATAACAATTACAATAGGATTTTGTTCCACATATGGCAAAAGAATATGGGTTTGATTATGAGATGGTAACATACAAATGGCCAGCATGGTTGAGAGCTCAACATGAAAAGCAACGTACTATTTGGGGCTACAAGATTTTATTCTTGGATGTATTGTTCCCATTGAGCCTGGATAAGGTAATCTTTGTGGACGCAGATCAGGTAAATGCATCAAGTACAATACCAAAAGTTATATTAACAGCATTTGATTAGATTGTCAGAACTGACCTAAAGGAGCTTATTGATATGGACCTTCATGGTGCACCTTATGGTTATACACCTTTCTGTTCAGACCGAACAGAGATGGATGGTTTTAGATTCTGGAAGGAGGGGTACTGGAAGAACCATCTGAGAGGAAAGCCTTATCATATTAGGTATGCATCTATCATAATGGTTTATTTTTTTCTGTATATTAAACTTTATTTATGGGGAAACGTAGTGCTCTTTATGTAGTCGACTTGGTGCGTTTCCGACAGTTAGCAGCAGGTGATCGTCTACGTGCCCAATATCAGCAGCTTAGTGCAGATCCAAACTCTTTGGCTAACCTTGATCAAGACTTGCCCAATAACATGCAACATATTGTTCCCATCTATTCTTTGCCACAAGAATGGCTCTGGTGTGAAACTTGGTGTAGTGATGAGAGTCTTAAAAAGGCCAAAACTATCGATCTAGTAAGTATAAAAAGTTTCATCAAACGAAATAGCATTCTTATAACCTCTATAGTGCAACAATCCTTTGACAAAGGAACCAAAGTTAGATCGTGCTCGTCGTCAGGTGCCAGAATGGGAAACATATGATAAAGAAATTGACGAGTTACGTAAGCGGATTACGGCAGGTGGAAGTTCTAGCTTACCTAAGCAAGACGAGCCCTCTATAAAGAAACACTTGAAAGATGAACTTTAAAAGAGTTAGTTAACGAATAAAAGGGACAATTGACATCTCTTTAATAAATTCACAATGAATAGTATACGCTTCTGTTGAATGGGCAAACACATTATTGCACAAACAAGAGCATATATAAAAGAAATATGTGTTTGAATTGTTTGGTTTTTTATTATTAATCACTTTAACAAGAATCCTTTTCTGTCTCCCAACATCAATTAATGTTTTTTTTCTTCATCAATTATCAGAGAAGGAGAAGTACTGTCGCCAACTAATGTACTAATATCTGACAATTGTGTCTCTTTACTATCGTGTATGGAACTACCAGACCTATTTTCGTATAAAGACTTTGCAACTGCTGGAGGGTATGTAACGCAACTTTGTAAGCTACTTGTCGAAGAATGACACACTTTGTCAACTCGATAATCTTTTGATACAAGATCCTTCTTGTCTTTCATGTTTGCGCTATGTTGGCCATACTGTCTGATGGACATTTTCTCGTTCTGAACAGGATTATCCAACGGAGATTCTACCGTATAGATCAATGTAGGAGTAAGAGGCGTATAGGCTAACGATACAAGCGTGGCAAGCAACACAAGTATCCATGAGAGGACAGTCAAGTATGCTAAAGACAAAAAATGGTACATGTCAGCTTTCATTGCATGATATTGCAAATCACTTACTCATTATAACTGAGACGCGGAAGATATTACAAATGTTGTTGTATCTATCAGAAGCGATAGAAATTGATGAATTACAAGCCGTTACTAATAATGTCATGAGTAAATGTTGTCATGATTTACATATATATATATATATATATATTTACCTTGAGATGGTTTCGCAACTATAGTTGTAGTTGTTGTCAGCAAAGCTATCAAGACAATGGATATCATGATTTCTACTGCTAACAATGGATATGAATATGAGAATGATATTCTTGTAACGGTTCTACTATGAGTCAAGAGTAAAAGGGTAGAGCTAAAGAACGAGACGAGTCCCAAGAGAAGTAGGCTATAATCTTCAAGGTCAGGCTTTCCGATAATGTCGTCCAAGGGCATGTTCTTCACATTATACAACAGAGCAGAGTTTAAAGAGATAACGAGAATACTGTTCAATTGCACCAACATCAACATGATAACATGACATATGGAGAGACACCGCTGGCTTGCTAATGACATGTTTGTGTTTGTGTGTGTGTATGTATATAAGGAGAAAAATAAAGAATAACTCGTTTTCAAATGTGTAGTCATCCTTTTATATATATTTGCTTTCAAGTGACTAAAGTTACTATATACGCATTTGCCTAGTTTAATATCAGCTCCTTACCTTTGCGGGGATATCGTTCTCATTTATGTATAAACATGTATATAACTTTGTAAAGGCATAAATCAAAGGCTGATACATGTATCTCTGTCCCTAATCCCTTGCATATTTAATTTCCTGATTTAGATGTATTAAACAAACAAGGGAGGATGAAGATCTTTCAAAAGCGCCCAATGAGACATCTTTATTATTCTTTGAATTAATTAAATTAAAACATATTTCAAAGCATCTAAAGCAAAACAAAAAGTGTAATCATGCATGCACTATTTATTTAGTCTTAACGGATAACGCACTCTAATAGCCTTCTCCTTATAAAAATCAAATAAATGATTATGTGGGATACCTGTTTTGCATCATATGCTTCTTTGTAAAGTATTGATTCCTTTTCTACAAGACTCAGAGAATCAAGTCTCTCTCTCTCTTTGACACATAATATCATTCTACAGGTGCAATTTTTAAAGAGTTTGTTTAGCAACTTGTATAATGAAGTTGGATAAGGATATCTCATTATGAACAATACAGGAGTCCATTACAATGCAAAATTGCGTGAGTGGATTGAAATAAGCACAAGCTCAAGAGACATAGCAGTAAAGGCCACACTGATCTTAAATTTTTAGAAAAAAAAGTCACCTTGAGTGAACCTTTTTTTTGGCACTATTTTTTTTTTTTTTTTTTTATTTTATAAGACAAGATGAGTGTTGTTGAGAAAATCAAGGTAATCAAGTCTATGAAAAAAAAAAAAAAAAAAAAAAAGTGGCCATTATTAACAATAATCAATAGGAAATCGAAGTATGTTTGAAATTATCGATTCTTTTTTTTTTAGATTTACTAAGTTCAGTTCAACGTAGAATGAAATGGCCAAGACCCAAAAAAACAAGGCCACTTCATATCACTTGGGTCAACTGAAAGCAAAACTTGCAAAATTAAAGCGTGAATTACTTACACCTTCTGGAGGAGGAGGCGGTGGAGGAGGTAGGTGAAACTTGAAATGATCATGCTTTATCTAAACATTTAAACAAAGTTGGCTTTGATGTTGCAAAGACGGGTATTGCTAGAATTGGTTTTGTTGGTAATTAGCAATAATACACCTTATTGTTTTCTTGGCACAGAATAGTATTGAACGATATATATATATATCATAGGTTTTCCTTCTGTGGGTAAATCAACTCTAATGTCTAAATTGACGGGTACCACTTCCGAAGTGGGTGCCTATGAATTCACTACCCTTACAACAGTTCCTGGTGTCATTCAATATAAAGGAGCCAAACTTCAGGTAAACATCATTTGCTTATATGTGATTCATTCGCCTTATTTGCATAAACAGATTCTTGATCTTCCCGGTATTATCGAAGGTGCCAAGGATGGTAAAGGTCGTGGTCGTCAGGTCATTGCAGGTAAGAAAAAAATGAAAGAAAGCATTGGACGTGTTGAATTAACCTGACTTTAGTTGCTCGTACATGTTCACTTATTTTCATTGTTTTGGATGTATTGAAGCCTATGACCGACAAACGAATTATCGAAAAAGAACTTGAAGGTTTCGGTATCAGATTGAACAAGAAGCCACCTGCTATTATTTTTAAAAAGAAGGAAAAGGGTGGTATCAACATGACCAACACCGTTCCTTTAACTAAAGTTACATCTGAAGAAGTAAAGGCTGTGTTGAGTGAATACCGTATTCATAATGCAGATGTTGCCTTCAAGGAAGACGCATCAATTGATGATCTCATTGATGTTGTAGAAGGAAATCGGTAAGGGAATAGCAGTTTTTATATATAGCTTGGCTAATGTCTCTGTTTTAGTATCTATATTCCAGCCATCTACGTTTTAAACAAGATTGATCAAATCTCTATTGAAGAATTAGACCTCATATACAAGATTCCTAATGCAGTTCCCATTTGCGCAAACTACGAATGGAACTTTGATGAACTATTGGAAGTGATGTGGCAAAAGTTAAACCTTGTCAGAATCTATACAAAACCAAAAGGAAAACTGCCAGATTATGAGCAACCAGTTGTACTCACACAAGATAAATGTACTGTAGAAGATTTCTGTAATAGCATTCACAAATCGATCATTGATCAATTCAAATGGTATATATATGACCTATGAAAAGCTTTACATGTTAATATTCATACGTTTTATTAGTGCATATGTTTGGGGAGCTTCTGTAAAGCATAACCCACAAAAGGTTGGTAAAGAACATGTCTTGATGGATGAAGATGTTGTTCAAATTGTCAAAAAGTAAGTAACCAACTCGTTATTTAAAGCAAATGTTAACTTTATTATATTAATAGAATTTAGATTAAGTAATGATAACAATAAAACATGTATAAATGCCACTTTTTTTTTAAATCATCAATTAGGGGTCGATGTTATCACCATACACCTTGGCGTATTTACCTAAGGCCCAAATACTGAAAGAAAACTTGTAGTTGGGATAAGAGATTGCACCTATGTACAACTATATATTAGAGATAGAACTAACTTTAGCATATTTTACTTACAGTTTTTGTTAAAGACACCTTCAATAGCTTCTTGTAGCCATTCACCGTTTGGCTGCTGTCTTTTCATGATTAGCTCAATACCTCGACGAATAGGTTCCTTATGAGGATATTTAGCATCTAAAAGAGCCATCACGGCCCATGCAGTATTTACAACTTGAGACTGTTCATGCTCACAGTATTGATGGACTTCGCATGATTTGTAACTTTCACCCCAACCGCCATCCTCTTTCTGGTGTTGAATCAAAAAGTCACAGCCTCTTCTTGAGCTATCAGAATTTTCATAGTATTCTCCTACACTTGATAAACTGGAAAGAGCAAACATAGCGGCATAAGTATAACAAATACCCCATGCACCGTACCATGAACCATCTTGACCTTGCACACTTTTAATATACTTTACGCATCCCTGACATGCTGCCTCAATTTCATCTCTACGATAATCAGGATTTAATTTGATAAAAGTACGGAGTGCATGCAGGACGGCTGTTGTACATTCAGGGTAATCATACTCCACCATAATATTACCAAATACTTCAGCAGGATTAAAAGCTTCCAAAAGTGGTGTGGCGCGATTCTTTTCATAGCTACCATATCCACCGCTACGGTTTTGCATGGACAGTAAGATGTCAACGGAATCAAGAAAGCGTTCTGGATTGATAATCGTAGGCATTTCGGGTATGGTCTGAAGGATGATAGATGACTTGAGACCTTCAGCTGTACAATCAGAAACAGTATATCCTTGACGCTTTGTACTGAATGGCCAGGCTCCCTTTGTAGCTTGACGATTACAGCGTTCCATATCCTTGGGGTTCTCTCTGATCTGCAAATATAAATGAAATGAGGCACAAGAAAAACAGCGTCTAACATCATGTTTACCTGAGTCATATCCAGAAATTCCAGAATCTTTACCATATTTTCACGATAGACGGTGTTCTTTGCCAAACCAGCCTCTGCACATGCCTGTGCGATAAAAGCTGTATCCCAAAGTTGAGTACCATCTGTGCCATTCATCATCATGCCTTCTGCACCCAGCCAAAGGAAATGAGCATTACGCTCAACATGCAGCTTGAATTCAAGTGAATCTTTCCCCGAGTGATGATACCAGACAAGCCAATTCATTGCTTTATTCACAGGACCAATACCCATGTAGTATGTGTTTTCATCTTCCATACGAATCTGCTCCACTGCTTCTTTTAAACCATAGTCTCTGAGAGCAGTAAACTTTTTGGCAAAAGATTCATAATAGGTCAAAGCATCTATTGGTAAAGATAGTGTCAGTGATACATGTAAACATTAAGTAATAACATTACAGTTGACGACGTCCATTATTTTTGTATGAGGCATGTATAAGTCGACTTCAGCAACGTTATTCCTTTGCTTGTCCCAATTGATCGTGTCATAGGGTTGTACATAAAGTTCTTCACGTAAAGATTGGGTGAATGTAGTCAGGGGCGCAGTGACTCGGTGACCATAGATATAGCCCATAGAAAGATAAACATATCGACAATGGACCCACCAGTTACCCGGGTAAAGAGGGACGAACTTTGGTAAAGCCCTAACAATAATTTTCAATATGATCAACAATTAGACAACTCAGGTATTAGACTAACCATAACTCGGGTGGAATTGGATTGACACCATTCCAGTCATACACGCCCAAGACAGCAAGCCAAAACTTTCCCCAAGCAGGAATTGCAGCAGCTCCACCATGTCTATGAAGAGTGTTTCTTGCTTTTACCATTGCTGGATGATCTGGACCAAGGCCCAAGATACGAAGGGTTACATAGTTCAATGCTGTACCAAAGACGGTAGAAACACCTTCGATATGAATTCCCCAACCACCATCTTCCTTGCTGGCTTTATTGAGTAAATATCGAATTATTTCAAGTCGAGTGGGTTCATGAACAGGCGTACGAGTGACATAGTGAGCGATGATTAAGCCTGGTAATAGGAACCTACGTTCAATTGAAACGGTTAACAATCAAGGCATATATATATATATTCTATTTACATTGGTCCACCATATTCTCCTGCCCAATGGCCATCCTCAGTTTGAAGGCGTCGATAAAATTCGAAACCATTACGCGCTGCTTCCAAAGGTGATTTCGCTTTTTCTAGTTCAGGGACGTCCTATACGAATGGCTGTTAGCTCATCAAGACTTTTTGTGCAGAGGGGGACATGGTGTTGTTTTCTATTTACAATAGGAAGACCCAAGTGATATTTTTCACAAATAGATTGAGGTCGTGCTTGACGTTCCTGTTCTGTTTCGAGATATTGCCAGATTTGTGAACCTTCATCAACATTTAATCGCCAATGAGTGAGATCAGTAAATTGAGGATTTGTAGTCAAGTTGAGTTTTGCTGAAGGAAAGTCCTCTGGTAAAATTCCCATTTTGATGTAGTTGTTAAACAAGCGAAAGAGATTGAAAAAACGTGTGTGTATTTATCAGTTGATTTGATGTATCGGTAAGAGTACCAGAAGGAATAAATGTTTATCCGTCCAATTAGGAGCCAAATGCAGCAAGGTTGAAAATCACGATTATTATTAGCATTTGTTGTACAGGATAAATAAAGAGGGTATTTTATTCATGAGGAAAAGTGTACTATTCTCTCTCTCTTGTTTGGAATCAATAATCGCGCGCTTTATTAATACATTTTCATTGATTTACCTGGCATGTATTAATGTCCAATATCAGTACTCATAAACAGAGTCTTGGGTTGTTGAAGCTCTCTTAAGAGATCCGTTTGTTGACTTTATCATTTATGAAGCTTTATTTTTGCTTACATCAATCATGTTTAGCTACAAAGCTATTTATATTAATATGCTCCAACTCATCATGAACTGTGTAATAACTGCCAACTCTATTCACCGCTCCATATCTTTGCTTGTGGTCACAAAATGATAGTATCAATACTCTATGAATTCAATATAGACAAAAATCGCGCAATTTGAAGAAAAGTTGGCTTAGCTGTGAATTGCCTTGATAAATGTTCATTGTTCTGGTATAGTGATTCAAGTTTTCCTCAAGCCTTCAGTACTAAGATAGTAACATTAAAATCCAAGACATGAGGCCTACTGTTTACTAATATTGAGACTGATCATCATAGTCCAAGTCTCTATTTTTTTTTTTTTTTTTTTTTTTTTTTTTTGAGAAAAAAAAATTTTTTTTTTTTTTTTTTTTTTTTTTTTTTTTTTTTTTGCAGAGAAAAAAGTCTGTTTATTTGTGATGAAGAATGAAAATAGAAGCTGACTCTGATTGGCTAATACTAATGCGCCTAGTAAAGGAGCTTATTTAAGTTGTCAACAAAGGGGCAGTAATGATTTCATAGTTTCATGTTTCTGATATACACTCTTTTCGGAAAGTAAATTCGCCTATGATCGAAAATAAATACACCCATGGTGAGAACAAAATTCATGTTGCATGAAATGTAAATTCGTCGTCGCCAAGAATATTTTCGTAATATTAACAGGTGGGCTGTCTTGGAGTTGAAATTAACTTAATATTAGTCTCTTTGTAAAAGTTTATATTCTTTATTCGGTCTTTCCATGAAATCAGAAGAACATGTAGTCATATTTGACAATGCATATTCTTGAATGGTTACGAAGCAGATTGCTCCTATTTGATACGATTTCTTTGTTCCAGGTATCCTGTCCTCCGTTCCTTTTTTTTTGTTTAAACTATCCTGGGTAGTTATCGCTATCCTCCCCAGAATGCACTTCGGTGGTAAGTAAAACTAATATTAGGATATGTGCTCTAATACTAACATACTTTTTCTCTCTTTTTCTACATATAAACTCATTATCTCTCTCTCTCTCTCTTTTGACATGATGTCGTTTTATTCAAACATATTTTTCTTTGTCATCTTTTTACGCAAATAATTTTTTTATTTTATGACAACATTTTATAAAATTAATGTCAATAATTAATAAAAATACAGTATCTTGAAGCTGCATAAAACATAAAGGGTTCCATGATAAAATATCCTGCAGTAAAAAGGCGAGATCAATAAAGACATATCATTGGTAGAATTAGACCATACATGCTCTTATATGAGTGGATATAATAGAAGATAAAAATGCTCATGACTTCCACTTTTAAGCCTATTGTGCTTATTATGATGCTCTATAAACACAATCAGTATGTATACAGTACATATTTTGATTTCTTCGCTTTGATATATCTGTAATACATATATATATATATTCTCTTGTTTAATTTGCATAACGATGCTTGAATAAAGGTTGTTTATGACCTATATCACTTTAAGTCAGGCGTCTTTCTTTTTTTTTTAGGACAAGACATCTGCTAATAAGGTTACGCGTATTTGAGCATGTATTTTTAGACCCTCTCCTTTTTTTTCCCTTTTTTCTTTGTTCTTTTTTCTTTATTTTCTAAATCTTATACTTTTTTATGATGAATCAAAAAGGCGATTCTCAAACGCTTGCTCAAGAAACAGTTTCTGAAGAAACAACATATTCTCAGTATGTGAAGCCATACAGCCCTTATTCAGATGAGAGCGATCTTCAATCTGATAGCCAACAAGCCATTGGACCTTGGAAGCATGAGAATGACGCTTCAACCAATACTAGATATGAAACTATCAAGCCAAGCTTATCTTCTCAAACTAAGGACACTGTGCTGAACTCCTCTTTCTATGATGAGACATCAGATTATGTAACAGACGATGTTAAATCAAGCACATCTCATATCTCAGATGAAGTACATTCCCCTACGCCTGGTGTGGCCGCTTTACAGAAGCAGATTGACTCATACCACGAATATCTTACAAGTGAGCTTTCTGGTGTAGATAAACCACTAGTAAAACTCTCTCAGCAAAAGATGCCCTTGACGGAGAAAAATGAATACTTTAAGCATCATGAACAATCCAAGGTGCATCAAGATACCGTAAAGACAAAGGATGCCCAATCTCTTTACTCCTATAAGCTCAGAAGGCAGTCAACTCTTTTTTCAATCGCTAGCCCTGGTGAGCAAAGCCAACTTGATCAGTTCTTTTCTGATGATGATTATATCCCTGAAGCTGTACAAGAAGAGCCCATACATACTGAGGATGCGGCTAATCACAGCACTATTAATGATGATGCCTTTGAAAGCGTCCAAAATGAACCTATTGATACCAAAAACACTGCTGCTGCTGCTTCTACTGTTGAAGATGATACCCCAAGAGATCGTCAGGAAGAACCTATGATGATAGACAACGCCACTAGCGCAACAGCTCCTAATGAAGCTTGTTCAAGTCAGCTTAGTGATCGTGTTACCCAAGATACATACCAAGATACATACCAAGAAGCACAGACCACCAATGAAAATACATCAACTGCACAAACAAATGACGATCAAAGCACAGAACATACAGCAAATTCATCCACACCCACCAACATTGTAAATAACCGGCATGAATCTATTGCAAATGAAAATGTAAATAATGAACTGAGTAACCTCTTACAAGACAAATACAGCCCACTAGCAGAAGCAGACATGAAGGTAAATAAATGAAAATACAGCATCAAATTGAATCTAACTCTTTTTAAAGAAACTCATCCCTCAAGTATTAAAAAAGCTGCCCGCGATAAAGCGCAACGAGCTTTGTTCATATCTACCTTCGCCTGATGTTAACTCTGGAAAGATAACACAGGATTTTATAAAGCATGGCAATACTATTTTCTGGGAATCAGCTACACTCTGGCAGCAGTTCCTTTCCGCTGGATCCTTCAATCCATCCAGAAAAAGAAAGGAGAGAGAAGAAGATACCGAAAGCCCTTTTAAAGATGATCAATATGAAGAATATTGGGGCGCCAAAATTGAAAAGGCTCGCAAGAAGAAGACAAGAACTTCCAGAAGAAACAAATAAATACATAATGTATTGAATTTAAATAGTGTAAATAAAAGTAAATTAGCCCATGTCCTTATAAAGAACTTTTGCACATCTGGTGTCTTTACTTGCTCAAAGAGCCCCTCCCCCTTTCGCTTTAACCATCATATCTAAAAAGGAGAGACCAACCTTTGTCGGTTACTGACTACCTGCTATGACTCAAGATTACTTATTAATATCAGTACGATCTATGTATGGATGGACATGCATACGACTGCAGAGCTATTATAAATAACAAGAAATAATAGAAATACAAAACAATGGTTAGTCAGGTAGAGCTCTTTTTTTACTTGATATGCTCAAGTGATCTTTGAGATGTTAAGGCTCTGTTATGTATTTATATATATTGATGCTTACACATGAAAGTCATGCTTAGACTGTAAAAGAGTCATTTATCTACAAAAGAATCTGTGCTATTTATAAGATAAGCGACACTATACATCAAATTCATTGTTTTTTAATTTGTCCTTTTGTAAAATATAGAAAGGACAGGAACCATTATATTTTTGTGTACTCATTCCATGCAAATAGCTTGTAATACAGTATCAGTTACGGTACTATTTTAAAACACTATGCCCTCAAAATACATAGCAAGTGTGATCATAGTTACTGAAATAAGCTGACAAAGCATTCTTTATCATCAGCCTTAGACGTAGTCATTTGTTTTAAGTGGGTAAACCTTTTGTCGCCATAACTACTATACCCCTTATAGTAAGCATCGCTTTTTTATAAGATCACCCAGTCCACTTGACACAGGCACGTGTAATGATGGCAATCTTGGCCGAATTAACTTTCTATATTTCTTGGTACCATGGTTGGTCTAAATGTCTCAGATGACTTGGGTCAAAATGATAGGTATAGCGTATTACCTGCTGTCTCAAGTATATAGATGTATTATATACATCTGCAACTCATTAAATATAACCCAAAGAATCGAATCAACAATTAGGTAGAAGAGCAGGGTTATAATTCCTAAGGATTCTTTCAAAATTCGTGTAATGCTCATCTTGTCTACAAATTTCAAGTTACTTTAACATCCACTTTAAAAGATATTACTTTGTATGTAAATATTACAATATTAATAATTATCGCATCGTAGATGTTTTATTGGAAGATATTATCAAACTACCTGAAAGAAACCAACAATATACCACCAATCTAAAACAGGAAAGATACCGTATACTAGGTTATTGCCGCAAGTCGAAAATGACAGGGGGTAACGCTAATGTAGTCGAATCGCTTCAATCAATAATAGTTGGATTACAAAAAAGATCTTTGGTAGAAAATGTTTACGTTACAGTCAGCTGCAACTCCAAGATCCCCATGCACAGAAGAGGTTTGAAGAAGAGTAATATAATGAACGAATTATTAGACGTGACTGGCGACGCTCAAGGTATTCAATATCTTATATACAGTGCTTCCGACCAACTTTTTGAAATAAATTGCCCGACCTAACTTGACCAGTACTTGGTTAAAACCACTGCTTAAATCCTCAAAAAGGTGGTCGGTGTTTTCAAAAAGTTGGTAAATTGAGAGTGGAAGCACTGTGAAATACTATAGAGTTCAATTTTGCATTTGATACTGACTTTTTTGTTTGTAGACTTAATAAAGGATTTAGCAAAGGTGGGCAAAGCGTGTTTAGCAATTATTGATTCTACGGATTTGACTACAAACATGAACGATTTGGATGTGGTATCCAGCCCTGGTATCGAAAGTTTTTCTAGCTCCCGCCCAAGCTACCATGGTTCCCTCATCCAAGACGCACGCATAGAAAGATGTAAAGAGTATAGACTACAGGAATTTTTTTATTGTTTTTCTGAGAATAAAGCGCGGCTAGAAAGTCTATAACCACATCTTCTGTCATTTTTTCGGCAGCATTGCTATTTCAGAAAGCGTTTAGATTGAGGTTTACAGTGTGTTCCAAATTCGAGCTTAATTGTTTAAATGTTCCATTTTATTTTCAAAAAATGTACTACGAAGTTCAAAAATGTTCCATTTGAGAGTGGATGCACTGTAAACATATAAAATATCAGTTCATGAACCAATTGTTACCTAAAGCTCGGGTAACTATGGCACTGCCCCTCTTTCCCCGCAAAATAACTTTTTTATGCAGTCAGTTACCAGGTTACTTTATCACGTGAATTCATACCCAGTTACGATAAATATAAATAGTCCTTAGTCAATAGCAATATCTTTTCTTTACGAAAAAAGATTATCTCTTATATTTGCCCAAAATGACTGTAAATGAAGTTTATGAAAAGGTGATGACCATCAAGTCTATCAACCCACTCGTAAAGAACGTTGAGTATGCTGTTCGAGGAAAGTTGGCTATACGTGCAGAAGAGCTCAAGCAAGAACTGGAAGAGGGTAAAGAATATCCTTTTGGTAGGGTTGTCAACTGTAATATTGGTAACCCTCAACAATTGAATCAACAGCCTATTAAGTTCTACAGACAGGTAAATAAATTAAAAAATTACTTTTTTTGCAAAACTAATAAATATACTAGGTATCTTCTCTTTGTGATAATCCTGATTTACTGAAGAAGGAAAATTATCATCTTGTGTCCCAATTATACCCCACAGATGCTATAGAAAGAGCCAATAAATTGATGAAATCCATTGGTAGTGTTGGTTCATATTCTCACTCACAAGGGGTTCCGGCTATTCGCCAAACGGTCGCACAGTTCATCAAAGAGAGAGATGGTCATCCAGCTGACCCCAACCATATCTTTTTGACACAGGGTGCATCTTCAGGTGTACAGACACTGCTCTCCCTGTTGACTGAAAACTCAAATAGCGGCATCATGATCCCTATCCCACAGTATCCACTCTATTCCGCTTCACTTGCTTTATATGGTGCAACGCCCGTTCCTTACTATCTAAATGAAGCTACAGGATGGAGCTTAGACGTTGATCAACTCACAGATGTAATCTCACAGGCACGAAAGGAAGGTACAGACGTAAGGGCACTTGTGATTATCAACCCAGGAAATCCTACTGGTCAATGCCTTACAGCAAAGAACATGGAAGAGATTGTTAGCTTCTGTTATCAACAAAGAATTGTGCTGTTGGCAGATGAAGTGTACCAAACAAACATTTATCAACCAGAAGAGAGACCATTCGTCAGCTTCAAGAAAGCCTTGATGGATCATCCCATACCCGAAGTAAGAGAAAACTTGGAACTGGTTTCATTCCACTCTATTTCAAAAGGTATGATTGGTGAATGTGGACGTCGTGGTGGATACTTTGAATGTGTAAATTTGGACAGTCAAGTACTAGAGCAAATATACAAGATGGCCTCTGTTTCTCTTTGTCCAAATGTTCACGGACAAATACTGGTGGATTTAATGTGCAACCCTCCCAAGCCAGGGGACCCTTCCTATGAGTCATACAAGCAAGAAATTGAGTCTATTTATGAATCTTTACGTCGCAGATCTAAAAAACTAGAGCAAGTATTCAACAGAATGGAAGGGGTTACTTGTCAACCAGCTCAAGGATCTATGTACTTGTTCCCTCAGATAACTTTACCATCAAAGGCGGTTGAAAAGGCTAAAGAGTTAGATATGGCTGCTGATGCCTATTATTCATTAGCTATGCTCGAAGCAACTGGCGTTTGCGTTATACCAGGTAATACAAAAAAAATAATTCACACGGTTCCGTCACTAAGTAACCCAACCCCACAGGTTCCGGATTTGGACAAAAGGAAGGAACATGGCACTTTAGATCCACATTCTTACCTGAAGAGCACTTGTTTGACGAATTCTGTGGCGCTTTAGAGAAATTCCATAAAGATTTTATTGAAAAGCATACCTAAGTCATCTCTGCTAAACAATACAATTGTTGATCTAAAAGTAATAAATTCTTTCCATTTGAATGCCATCTTGCTTTTCTGATAAAGAAGTCGCCTACTCTATTAGTTAGTATCTGTTTATTTTGCTGTTGTTTTCTCTCTCTCTCTCTTTTTTTTTTACTTGTTGGTACTGTGGATGGTATAAACTCTATTCCTTCTTCGGCAGTCAATTTCATAAAATGTATATTTTCATCGCCGCAAACAATTGCCAATATACCATCTTCCCTTGGATTCCATAGGATTTGTTTAATAGTGTTTCTAAATAAGATAATATAACGGCATATTAAGCGATTTACATCCCAAATCCATAATGCGGTTGGTATATTATCTAATGCTTAATGATTAACATAAAGGATTGCATTACACTATAAGCTTGTAGTTTACCATTTCTACTGGCAAGATAGTTTCCGTCTTTACTGAATTGGCATACTCCGATCCCTACTTTTGGGTTAGGTTGATTGTAGTCTAATCTAAGAGAGGGTAAATTAAATGGTCTTTTTACAATGATTTGATCTACATGACAATAGAGATTCAGTACATGGATATCTTGTTTTATATAGTCATTACATGCAATCACTGTTTCCAGTGTAGGTATTTGTGGTTTAGCAAAGGTTGTCTCTTCAAACAATTGCTATCGTTCCATTGAATAAATGAACTTTGTAGATTAAAATGCTCTTACTATGTGTGCAGTACTATTATTTAGAGTAGAGGGATGTTCTAATGTGGTGATCAAGTTCCATGACATTGTTGATAAAAGATGTATCTACATAAACTATTAGTTATCAAGTTTGTTACAAGAACACAACCATACTGTTTGATCATAATTTCCTATTGCCAACAGTTTCCTATCTTGACTCCAATTGACTGTCTTTATGCCTAGCCCATGTTCATATCCACTATATGTTGTACATAGATAACCATCAGGTCGATAAACAGAAAGTGTATGCTAATGTAAAGCAATTAACCTATCTGTCTCCTATATCCTTGTATAAACATTTACATATAAGCAATTATCCCAGATGGCAATACATGAGCTATCAGGAGACCACTTCATGTTATCCAAGTCAACCGTGTTTACTTCAAACTGTTGTAAGGATATAAATGATGCACTGTGATAAATGCCCAGGACGTCTTTCCCTGAGCGTTTGTGGGTCACGGCAGTATATTTCCCATCCGGGCTGGTTTCGATACATTTGTCTCTAAACTTTACATTGTTGATGTATCTCTGCTCCTTCTTTGACAGATTCCATATTGCTAAACGCGACTAAAAAGTAGTACTGTTTAGTCTTTATTTTTTCAATGTTTTCTCTTTTTTACACCCATTTCTGCTGTACACAGTATACTCTTGGAATCAGCTGTCCACTGAGCTAAAGCAATAGGAAAACTAGGATCTCTAACATGTGCAGTCCATTTGGGATCCATGATGGAATGGACTTCAATTCGCGAAAATTCATAGTTTACTGTCAATATACACTCTGAATTAGGTGACCATTGGATATAGTTGATAGACCTTGAACACTCAAACACGTGAATAACCGGTAGTTCTTCCCCTGATCTTCTAATGACAAGTCTATTGGCTACAGCATTTGCTACATATTGTCCATCAGGTGATATTTTCACTTGATAGAAGGCATGAGAGCAAAGATTACTAAATGTTATTTTCATTATAGAGAAAAGAAAAAAAAAATATTTTATTATTGTAAAGTGTTGGCTTTATTTTCTGTGACATCTTCCATTGTCTCGTCTTCAGCATTGCTAGGCATAGGTGTATTATTTTCTGTAAAAGTGTTGGGTGTAGCAGCAGCAGAATCTGTCATCAGGTCATCGTCTGTCATGTGCACTTGAGCATGAGGTGCAAATGCTGGGTGTTTAGATGGATCATTTATATTATCAACATCGTTATCTTCATCTTCATTATCTAACGATGGCTCTGGTTCTTCATCAGATATATCATCTAACTTTGGTGTATGAGACCGTTTCTCATCGTCTTCTTGTTCTTGTTGAATAGCATCAATTGCTTTATTGATTACAGGTCCATTGTTTACTTTTGTTTCTGGTTCAATCTTTACTGCTTCTTCCATATTTACATCCTTTGTTTCGTTACTAATATCCTTGGGTATGAATGTTATTACAGATAAATCATACAAAATAATAGTGATTTTACTTGAGTTGTCTCCACAAGATCTGCCTCAGGTTCACTTTCTTCATCTTGCTCAAACTCAATTTGTCTTTCAGCTATTATAAAAGATTAAAATCAGAGCCTTCTTTTTTACTTGTTTATCTTTTTTATATTTACATTTGACCCATTTATATGTTTGAAATGTCTTTGAATTAGAATGCAATGCCCACTTTTTATCCCTAAGACACAAGTTAATTAACATGGTTTTCAAACCAAATGACTAAAATACCATGCTTGGACTGGTTGAGACAATGCTCTTAATAAACGATCATTATCAGACGTATTATATTTTCTTTCGCGATATCTGCTATTCAGTGACATGGTTTAACAAGTTTAGAGAAGAACATAAAAATGTGAAAGCAAAATATCAAGTACCACGTGACTTGCTCTACGGGCCCACCACACCTTCATTTTGAACAGCGCATTCAAGATATATTGTTATTCCAAAGTAACTAGGCAAGGTTATAGCCGTATTCATAATGCTATATTTTGTTTGTTCATTTTGTTTAATTAGATAATCTACTATCATGATATAGGATTTTATCTTACTAATAAATCATTATACCTCTTTTTTCATTTTAATCCAAGGAACAAAAATAGTAGATACCTGAAGCACGGTATTGAACGGCAATAGGGCAGCTTTTGTAATCACTTGAGGAAATATTGACCGCAAACAAGTTTGATATGTTGTATATAGACAAAGCTGACTTTCATGTCATGCTTTAGATCATTACCATTACTTTAATGCACAAGATTACTATAACTTTTTGGGGTTCTGTCAAAGATAGAATATAAAGCTGGATAGTCAATGACGTTATTTTGTACATGAATACAGATGTTTTATTTCTGTAAGAATGAAGTATGTATATGCAAATATGCTTTTACAACAAACAAGTGAATGCTTTCTTATTATTAGAGATATCGTTGCTACGGATTCAGTTCTTGCTGGAAAGAGCAGTGACACCAGGGAGTTCCTTGCCTTCAAGAAGTTCAAGAGAGGCACCACCACCTGTAGAGATGTGAGAAACCTTATCTCCAGCGCCCCACTTGAGAGCAGCAGTGGCAGTATCACCACCACCAATGATGGTAGTAGCGCCTTCCTTAGTAGCTTCGATAACGGCTTCAAGGACGGATTTTGTACCGTTAGCAAAAGCATCGAATTCGAATACACCAGAGGGACCGTTCCAGACAATAGTCTTGGATTTTAAGATTTCCTCACGGAATAATTTAGAAGATTGTTCACCACAGTCAAGACCCATCCAGTCATCAGGGATACCGTCAGCATCGGTAGCATAGCCTGTCTTGGCATTAGCGTCAAATTTATCAGCAGTAATAAAGTCGACAGGGAAGACGAGCTTGACATTCTTTTCAGCAGCCTTCTTGACGAGGTTATCAACCAACTTGGCACCAGCTTCATCGAAAAGTGAGGTACCGATCTAAAAATTTTAAATGTGGGATGAGCATCGGTATTTGAACTATGTTTCCCCAAATGGTAAACCCATGATATATTATTACCTTGACGTTATTGAGAGTCTTTTTGAAAGTGAAAGCCATACCACCACAGATGATCAAAGCGTTTACCTTATCAAGCATGTTTTCAATTAATTGAATCTTATCAGAGACCTTGGCACCACCAAGAATGGCAAGGAAAGGACGAGAGGGATTCTCGAGAGCCTTGGCAAAGTATTCGAGTTCCTTTTGCATAAGGAAACCAGCAGCGCGCTGAGGAAGGTCAACACCGACCATAGAGGAGTGAGCACGGTGAGCAGTACCGAAGGCATCATTGACATAAACATCAGCAAGAGAAGTCAAGGAAGCACGGAACTTTTGGACAGCTTCAGGATCAGCCTTGACCTTTTGGCCATCCTTCTTGGCAGAACCTTCTTCTTCGATATGGAAACGAAGATTTTCCAAGAGAATGACCTTACCGCCAGTAGCAGATTGGCAGGCTTTTTCAACTTCGGGACCAACACAGTCGTTGAGGAATTGAACAGGCTTATTCAAGAGTTTTTCTACTTCGGCAGCAACAGGCTTGAGAGAGTACTTGTCAACAACTTCACCGTTAGGACGACCGAGGTGAGACATCAAGATGACAGCAGATGCACCATTATCAAGAGCATATTGAACAGTAGGAAGAGCTTGAACAATACGGTTATTATTGGTGATAGCACCATCCTTCATAGGGACATTAAAATCAACACTAGACAAAAAAATGAGCATAGTGTTCACCTTGAACGCGTTCACTTACCGAATGAGGACACGCTTATCCTTAAGATCGAGGTCACGAATGGAGAGTTTGTTTGATAAAGACATTGCTGAGAAATGATGTTTAAAACGAAAAGAAAAAGAAGAAAAAGAGAATTTATTTAGCATTAATATACTTTCTCGAAAAAAAAAAATCATGACTTCACAAAAAAAAATATCCAGCATTATCTATTGGACGATGTGTCCTCGATGGGGATTCGGAATTTCATTAGACTTTGAACGCGTACTTTAATATGAAAGCACATGCTTGCTGTATTACAACAATGCTCGTATCTTTAAACGTCAACCTTTCTTTCTTTGCTTCTTTCTTTCTTGTTTATGAAAAGGACAAAAGAAAGAATCGGACAAAAAAAGTACAAGATATCATATCACTGATTTAATCTATGATAAACTTTTTCTCTTTCACTTAGAGATCATATGTCACACGTTTAGCAAATAGATTCCATGTCCGATGTTATTATAGATATCCTCAGAACATTTCATGTTTTTTATTACTATTTATCCTTTGCTATATGATCTTTATGACGTTTACCACCACCAGCCTAGGTCGTTATTAATACACTTTATAGGTCAAACAGCATAATTATTTACCTGAACCACTTTTGATATCAGTCTGTCCACCACCCCTCTATCATTTTCGCACCATTCAACAGTCCATCGTTCACCATCTTGAAAGTTTTCCATATCAACCCAACTACCAAATACTGGTCTGTTATCCAATGGTACCTTTCTTCCTGATGCTGTTGTTATAGAAACAATCTTTCTTGTTCTGAATGTAGCAATGATATGAATTTTTTCCGCCAAAGATAAACCTGTTTCTGTAGGTGATACATCTATCCAGACTCTATGTTCCTTATTGATCGATTGAACGGTGATCTGTCTCGTTTTCTCTATTTTGAATTAGTTTACAATAGAATAAGAATATCAATTCTTACTTTCATTCTTTGCACTAGTGTCCTTCTTTTCGCTCTTGTTATCCACAGGTGGATCAGACAGTGTCTGTGGAATAATTCGTTGATGAGGAGCCAAGGCTGGAGTGGTCATTATGCTGGGTGTCATATTAGGAGCCATCATGGGCGTTGGTTGTATATATTGAGGATATTCATGTTGTGAAAGGTCGGAATGATATTCTATTGGAGGGTGCATTGGAGGATAATTTGGATACATTGATGATGCCATGGCTGGGTAAGCATCTGCAGCTGTCTGTGGTGGCTGAGGGTAAGGATGTATTTCTTGGCTGTATAACAAAGGATATGTGGGGTGATGTTGAATGAATCCTACAGGATGTTGTTGAACAGGATTCATATAGATAGAACTATCAGTATCAACGGGGTTATATTCGACAGGTGGTAAAGGTTCTTGTTGTTGTTGTTGTTGTTGATGTATTGGTTCTTGAGGAAGTGGTTTACGATTCAACTGAGTACTAAATAAGGGTGCAGACTGTCTTCTCAAATGGTGTTCCTCTTGTATGAGCTGAGCATGGCGTGGTTTAGCTGACATTTTCCAATTTTCTGTTTCTTTTCTAGTCCTCCAACTCTCTTTATTTTTCGATGTCTTCCATTGTTCCTCTGTTAGTGAACGTGTTCTTGATTTATTTATAGTAGTTGACAATATATTCGAAGGTTGTAAATTCAGCTTCAAAAAATTTACGATGATTAAAACAAAATACTTGATAATAACAACCTATTTACCTGGTTTATATTCTGTTGATGATAATAAGTATCTTCATGCATGGGGGCAATATGCTCCATAGGATATCTATACGCTTGATCTATAATAAGAAAGAGAAAGAAAAAGAAAAGAGGAATATATATAAAAGAAAAAGAATTTTTTTTTTAAAAAAAAAAAAAACAATTTACCAAAAAAGAAAATTTGCCTGCATATGTTTTCACTGTCAAGAATACACTTTTTCATTATATGAATTACTTTTATTGCATAGTAAATGACTGTAAGGATAAAAAGATACCCCGATTAAATTTGTTCTCCCTTCTTCTTCTCTCCTCCGATTAGGTTTCACACATAAGTTATTCTCCAGTTTTTGTGCCTCTTTCACACTCTCTTTCGCTTTCTTTTTTTTATTTTTTACTTTTTTTTTTTTATTATTATTTCATGCCACTCCTTAATATTAGTTCTCCAAAAAAGAAAAGACCGGAAGTTTTAGATAGAAATGTAAAGTCTGCGTCTAATATGTCTACTCTCTCTTTACGTACTATCAGTCGTATGGGTCAGTCTATGAGTTCAATGCTACCACGACAGAGAGAACCCTCCGAGGAGATGATCATGACAGACAAAACGGATACTGCAACATTAAACATAACCCAAAAACAATGGGATATTGCGCAGCAAAACCTATTATTAGATATCATTGAAGTACGCAAGGCAATGGATTTATTTTTGAATTCACAAATTTCAGAGGCAGAAAGCATGTTGGGTCCAAAGCGCTACTCATCACTCTATCACTCCTTGGGTCATGCGTTCATTTTGTTCTTGAAGAGTTTAATGACCTTCCAACAAACTGATATTGAAGCTGCTATTGATGCCTTGAAGGAAACAATTCAATTAGCTGATGCATTCAGAAAAAAGGACTCTGGTTGGGTAGGAAGCATAACTACATGGGTCAAAGGACTTTCTGTTCAAGACATAAAGAATATGTCTAGACTACATCGCCATGCTGTAAGTATATAAAAACGGAATATCAATTTGGAATCCATGTATCCAATACAATCCATAGGAACTAATATTTGCCGAATCATACTTATTGAAAGCTCTTGTTTGTATCATTCATGATGAAAGCTTTGTCTCTTTCTTAAGAGAAGGTCTTCATGTTCGATCGAGCTATAATACTTATAAAGTGCTACAAAAGTTCTTATTACATGTAAAGGAAGAGGCAGCTGCAGGAAAAGATGTCACGGGATTCGAGCTAGACGATCACTTTACCTCAGGTGTATCACTTGGCGTCGGTCTATTTCATATCATGATATCACTCTTACCCGCTTCTGTTATGAAAGTAGTTGAATTCATTGGGTTTACAAGTGATCGTGCTTATGGTTTGGAAATATTGGAAAATGTGGGTGGTTGGGAAGAATACGAAGATTTACCACCACCTCAAGAACCAGACGAAGGCTTACGTAGACAATTCTGTGATATGGCTCTATTACTGTACCATATCATATTGTCAAAGTTAATTCCTCTATCCAACGTTGATGAAAAATTAGCCGAACGAGTCCTTGAATACAACTTGAAATTATATCCATCAGGCGTATTTTTCTTGTATTTCTCTGGTAGACAACTTGGCGCAAAGGGTCAACTCGATGAAGCAAAATCTCAATTTCAAAAGGCGATCGATACCCAAAAGGACTGGAAACAATTACAACACATGTGCTATTGGGAACTTGGTTTGATCAGCTTATTACAACAAGATTGGCAATCTAGCAATAAGATCTATACCACTCTGTATAAGGAAAGCAACTGGTCTAAAGCCGTTTACAGCTATTTAAAGGCTCTCTCATTCTATATGGTAGCATCTACAAAGAATACAGGTTCTGATGAATATAAGGATTTGATGAAACAAGCATCAGAGATTATGCACAAAGTAACAGGCGCTAAGCAAAAAATTGCTGGTAAATCTATTCCCTTGGAAAAGTTTGTAGCAAGAAAAGCTCGTAAATTCATTGCACAGAACAACAGACTGATACTCCCTGACCTTGAGACATTGAATGCGTTTAATGCCATTGATTTCATGAACAAGGATTTGGTGTCAAAGAATGTAGAAAGAGTAGACAAGCAAATACATGAATTAACTACAACTACTCAACCAACCGAAGCACTCAATTACTATGATGATCTTTGCTTGTGCCACTACCTCCGCGCTATCTTGCTCCGTCAACTGATGAGTCGATCAGTTGATAGTAAAGAAGAGAGCCATGCGCAAGAAAAGTATCAAGAATCCATCCGCTATGTCATGGATAACGCAAATAAGATACAATTGGATCATTATATATACTATTTTACTCGATACGAGGAAGCACGTATGATGGTCATGCAGGAGAATTATGAAGCTGCTCAAGATATTGTAAAGAGTATAATCAAAGCAAGTGAAAAAGGACAGTTCAATGTAGGTGCTGGACCACATGCAAAGAACAAATATAGCTTAGAAAGCGCCTTGTTGTTTAAATGTCACAACTGTTTGACGGAAATAGAGTTATTGATGTCGAATTCTGCCAATACAGAAACAGCAGGCACTTCTTCTTCTTCCTCATCCTTTGTTTCAGCTAATGACAAACAATGATAGGCTAATTGTGTCATATTTGAAATAAAATGTTAACTTTTAAATTAGAATCTCTCTCTTTTTGTAAGAGATACAATTTTATTATCTCTGTGTTTTTTATAATTTGGAAAAGTGTGTTCTAGGATACATCTTGTCATAAGCATAGCTTCCCAAATAGTCCTTTGGATTTGCTACAAAATGGTCTTGTAAGTTTCGAATATCGACCATTTCAGGCTTTATCTGATCAATAGAAGTCACACCCATCAAGCGCATAACCATCTCAAACTCGTTCTGGTATTATATATATATTAGCACATGTTATATACAAGTGGTATTTTATAGGATTTACCTGTAATAATTCTAAAAGCCGTTCTACGCCTGCCTCTCCATAGGACGACATAGCATACTATACAAGATATAAGGGGTGTGCTTAGTGTGTATGTTTTCTATAACTTACGAGTGATGGGCGACCAATGCCAACACCTTTAGCACCTAGTGCTATGGCTTTAAAGATATCGCTACCACGACGAATACCACCATCCACATATACTTCAAACCCTTCATCCAGCTTTTCTCTCTTGAGAGCGGACATAACTTCAGGTAGAATTTCAATAGCAGAAGGAGCAAAATCAAGTTGTCTACCACCATGGTTAGAGACCACAATACCTTGGCAACCGTGTTTTGCCGCAAGGACAGCATCCTCGGGTGTTTGTATTCCCTTGATAAGAATAGGCATTTTTGTGATACTCTTGAACCAAGCTATATCATCCCAACACAAAGAAGGATCTATAAACTTACTAATAGCCCGTGCAGCACCTTCATCTCGACGCATTTCGGTAGCACTACGTTCAATTTCTTCCGGAGCATCCAATGAATACTTTTGACGCATGTCCTTTTCTCGACGACCTATCATTTGATAATATGGATCAATATAAACAAAGCCCGTACTTATTTATCCTGATTTTTTTTTTTTTACCAAGCTGTGGGGCATCGGCTGTAATAAATAAACCCTTCATTCCTCTTTTTTCAGCATGACGAATAAAGGTTTCTGTCACTTTGCGATTAGAATTCACATAGAGCTGTAACCATTGTGATTGATGAGGAACACTAGCGTTCACAATTTCATCAAAAGAGCAGGATGACAAGGTTGAAATCATTTGAATCACATTCCTTTTTGCAGCTGCTCTTGTCAAGACCACTTCACCTTCTCGGTGACCTAATTTTCCTAATGCAGTAGCTGTGATATACAAAGGAAACGAAACGCGGGTACCGAGCATAGTCGTTGAGGGATCCACGTCTTGCACATTGACCATGACACGAGGCTTAAACCAGATACGATGATAAGCATTGTGATTTTCTCTCATAGTGATCTCGTCATCGGCACCTGATGAATAATAAGCCCACGCGTCAGACTTTAACACGGTTTTAGCAACAGCTACAGGCTCATGTTTAGTTCTGATACAAGAGAAAAAAGGTTGTATGTTACCTTCAAAGTCAAATGAATTATACATTTCTTCTAATCGAGGCATATTTTCTCTAGCAATTCTAACTCGTTTATCTTCTTCTGTTTCCACTTTTTCAACCTTTGCGAGTGCTTCAGGATCAACCTCTCCTTTACATACATCTGGAGATAAAAAGCGTTGAATGATATCAGGAGGATGAATAGGGTCAAATGCATCGGTAGCATCCTTTCCAGCATACTTTAGTATCACTTTCTGACCACCGGGATGCTCAGGTAAGAAATTAGTGAGATCATAAACTTTCCCATGAATAATAACCCAGATATCATCTTGTTCAAGTTAATAAACGGTTTGATGGATGCTATATGATCCTAGTGTACCTTTGGTATTATGTTTTTCAACTTCTTGTAATGATATGACCGCCATAGCCTCTGTGTTATTAATGCAAGTAAAGAGAAAAAAAAAGCAGAAAACGACAGAAAGGGCAGCTGCTTTAAATCTGGGGAAAAAAAAAATGGAGAAAAAAAAATATTACCCGGCTAGTCTCCGAAAGCATTGTCCAATCAAAGCTTCCAGGCACATAAAGGCATAATGCATTGCTGCAGTCATTTATGTCATGTCGTCTTATTGTTTGATGTATAATCAGTGATTTATTCAAGGCTTGTAAAAGCGAACTAAAAAAAAGGGTTGAACATGGGAGAAATGAATAAAGGATAAAAGTTTTTTTTTTTTTTTTTTTTTTTTTTTTTTTTTTTTTTTTTACTAAAGGATTTGCTCTGGGAAAAATAGTTGTAAAATGATGGCACACAAATGACTCTTTAGGAAACGCTTTAGCCATTGAAACACATACATGTACAACATACGTAATAAATATCTCTGGTAATACTATAAACTTTGATTTATCAATATGCTCATTTGCAAGTTCACTACAAGATGGATAATTCTTGGTTAAGGTTGAAGCCAAACGACCTTTATCACAATAATTACTAATGCCGTCAGACATCGATTTTGGGAATATAATTTCATAAGACAGAGATGTCAGAAAGAGAAACTGATCTTGAAAGAGCGACATATAGTTGGTTATGCATAAATGGCTGACGCTAAAATGAATATCCCGCCCATTTTCCTACCTTCCAGCTATCTATCTTGGCTTTCCGCTCTTCCAATCTCAACTCCAGCGTCAGTCTTTAATGAACAACTTCATTCGCAAATTCCAACATACTGCTTCTTTGCATTCCGCCAGATCATTATCTGTATGAGGACGAGCGACCATCGCTAAATCTCTGTTGCTCTTTATATGCTGGTACCTATTCCAAGTCGTACCAGTTATTGAAGTTGACTTACGATGTATTTGCTCAGTCGTATCCAACTTCATCAAGGCTAGTATATTTTCTCGATTATCCTGGGATTTACTTTACTTGCCCCTGAAGTACGACGGCCTTCGGTATCATTGATCCATAGGTTCAGCAGGCTGCGCTCTACTTTAAATGGATCTCTCTGATTTTACAACAATCTAACAACCTATCATCCAGCCCGCCTTTTCTACAAATTCATCTACAAAACACATTCAACACCGAGTTTTACGAAATTCCTTTACTTTTCAGAGAAAATTGCCAACACTTCAATTCCGGCTTCTTTTCCACTTGTCATTTACTGATTAAAGCATTGGACATGTTCCCTCGTGATTTCCTGCTAACCTGCTTGGCCCTCTCTTAAAAAATTACTCGCCAACGTAGATTATTCCTTCCGCTTCCTAGCTATCTGCTCCAAAATGAAGGTGAAGGATCTATTTCTTTATGAAGATGAGGTGGTCTTTTGCCCTAAGACGTTGAATTGGCTTAAAGCCTTAGCGTCCCCAATCCAGAAACAAGCATAAAAAATGGAAGATATGCTCAATGTTCTGAAGAGATAGTGTAAAGACAACCTTTGAAAATAAAGCGTGGCGTAA
Organism: Rhizopus sp. PT2906; assembly: GCA_025529335.1. Lineage (NCBI taxonomy): Eukaryota > Fungi > Mucoromycota > Mucoromycetes > Mucorales > Rhizopodaceae > Rhizopus > Rhizopus sp. PT2906. The sequence continues at coordinate 46,585 of JAMYHX010000343.1, forward strand.
AAGAGCCTTTTACCACCCCATCTTCTCCCTTCACTCCAGCAGCGGTGTGGTTATACACTCTTTTCGGAAAGTAAATTCGCCTGTGATCGAAAATAAATACACCCATGGTGAGAACAAAATTCATGT
>JAMYHX010000344.1:0-46710 GCA_025529335.1 Rhizopus sp. PT2906
TTATGTTTATGCTGGCTTATGAGTCGATTCATTCTTAGTCCATCTTGTCTTTTGTTTAATGTTGCTTGAATTTCATGTTGAACTTCTTCCGAAGATCTTTTGGTGTCAAATATACAATCTTTTAATGTACTCAATCTATATAAGTATTAGTCTCAATTCCCTCCTATTCTGTGTGTTTTTTTTACTTGATAATATGATTATAGGTATAAGACCGTTTTGTCTATTAAATCGTTATTAGTTTTTTTGCAACATACATTTGAAGCCACTTGCCTTGGTTTGACTAACTTCTTCTTTACTCTCTGAACTACTACTCTGTCTTTTACTTTGAACATCGGATGCACAATAAATTCCATCATTTAATTCCAATATAAGCGTATTATCCGAAAAGGTATAATAGACCAGATCAGAAAACTAGATATTTATGTATTAGCGAATATGCAGCCATGGAACTACCATTACATTTTTTTTTACTTGCCGAATTTCCTATTTTTGAAAGAAAGTTTAAATCCAAATACCATTCAGTAACTAGCTTGAACTCGTTCTGACGCTCTCCATCGGATTGTCCTAGCGATGGCTTCCCCCATAATCGAATCACCATAAAACTTAATGAATAACCAAACCATTCGATACAGTGGGGTTTAGTCTGTATACGAAAACTGGGATTCATTGTGTTTGAAATAACCTCACTCGTATAAAACGCTGGTTCGTCTGTATCCCAGTGAAGCGAAAAGTAAGTGTCTAGGAGTGAAAAACAGCATGTGTCGTTGTCTGTTGCCTTGGGTAATGTCTCTATTGATGTCAATTCCACAGACGTGCTTTTTGAATGACCTTTCCAAAGGATGTTTCGTGCAGCTATTGATTGAACATGCCTTATTCTCCTCTAATTGAACATAAAGAGTTATACTTGTCTAAGTTAACAAGCTTTGCGTTATTTTACCTGCTTCAAGTTAGTCAGAGATTTGTAGTCAGACATTCAGAAACTGCTTGAATTTTTTAGGAAAGAGAAAGGAAAAAAAAAAAATGGACTATTGGATTATTTTATGCCTTTATTTAGGATTCATCCTTTCTCTCTTTTTCATAGTGAATCATTAAGAAGAGAATTAACATCATTAGAAATACTCAAGAGACAAAAAGAGAGATACATTTATGCAAAGCAGTCTATTTCTTTTAAAAAACTGTGGTCATGAAACTTTATAATGCAAACCTTGCTTGTGATGTAAAAAAAATAGAATGAAAAAATATAAATATGTATAATCTATGCTTGAAACTGCCATTCTGTGTTCCCTTGAGTGCTTTGACTCCACTCATTCCACTCGGTCCAATCCATGGATGCAGGTATACCAAAGAAAGGATTATTTGGCTTATTTCTAAAGATGCCTTCATTATTATCGTGTATCTTTGTTGCAATACCTCCTGGACTAGCATAGGCCGAAATGGGTTGCTGTTGTATTGATATTGACATGGAGGGTGGATTAAATTGCTGAAATGGATTGTATATATTTTGATTGATGATTGGCATTTCTGATATATTCTGCATATCATAATCTGGTAATGATTTTTGAAACCCAAACTGCTTCAAACTAAACGCCTCTGGCATAGATGAAGTGGGAGATAGTCCTGCGGGGGCTATGTGCTCTTTAGGTTAATATCGCGAATAAAAAAAGTAATTGATAGACTTACAGCCAACATCCACACTAGGTGGAGCCATCATGTCAGACAAGACAAGCCCATATTGTCCGGGATAAGGCGATGCGATCGTCGGCATGGTTCGAGGAGAATAGCTTGGTTGACGCTGTACTCCGTTTGTCACAGTTTCCATCTGACTCTGTGCATGACCATCGGATGCATGAGACGAGATGGTGGAATTATTGGTGTTAAACTCTTGAAAAGAGCGGTTCGAATCTTCTGAATCTGATAATTCAATTTTCTGTTGACCCATGATTGTCTTTAACAAATTATAGAGCCTCTTTGCTGTACTGGATACCACCCGCACCCTTGAAATCATGTTTATTCCTTTTACAAGGTCTGCCTTGGCTGGTGCTGAAATTCTTGCATCTGGATTCTTTGTGTTGTACATCAGAATCAAACAACATTGCAGCACCGGATACAGACTGAATGAGTAAGGAAACATCAAGAAATCACGTATTGTCATTTGGGATGCGATACGAATGCCTCTAGTGGCAGCACTCGTACCAATACTGAAAGACGAGTACGTTGATCTTGCCTTCTTGTGCCCGCTGGGCTTCGCTTCAATAAAAGGTCGATGAAGTAAAATGAGTAAGCTAAAGTAGCACAAAAGAACAGAAGCTGTAATAATCAAACATTAGTTTACGTAATCATTGAACTACATTACCTTTTACCTGTAACAGGGGCTAAGTAGCCTCGTTTTTCATCAAAGTCCTCGAATGCCGCTCGTTTTAATGCTACTGGAAATCCGAATCTCCACTGAGTCAATTCCTCATCCAACTGCTTAACAATAGAATCACTTGCTTGCTCTAATCCAAGCTTTTTTGCTTTAGGAGTATATAAGCCTTGTAAGATTCTTCCCAGTATTTCAGAAAGCTTGATAAGTTCGACAAATAACTGATATATTCCTACCCTTCCTTCCACTTGTCTTGGATTGCATGTAGCAGAAGGAAATCGCATGAACGTATCACGCTCACTTTCATCAGGTATATCTAGCACTTCTTTCCAACTGGCAGTAGGATCAGGATATCCAACGTCGTTATCCTAATTATAAATAGATAATTAGTCAGCAAATTAAAGCTAAGCATGTATCTTACCTCATCTCTGATACTCAATGGCCTTCCTAGTGAAGCAGAATGAAACCGATCAGCAATATAAAGCGACCACCATATCCGCTTTCTCGTCTGTTTTTCACTCTCGGGTATATCCCACTCCTCACAGTCTTTGTTTAAGCCTAAACATTGTGCCATTCGAACACCTATGCCACCAAGCATCCAACACGCAGAAGATTTGGAATCCATGCTTCCCCGATGGTTGTGAATCAAGATAATTGCTTGAACCTTTGAAATAGTTGGGTGTGGATTGCATTGAGTGATAATCCTTTCAGCCTGTTCAAAAAACTGATCCGACCATCCGACTGATACGTCCCATATGCTATCCGGAGATCTAGGGTTTCTATTGAGTGAGTCACATTCTACGAATCTTGCTGCTGCTCCGAGCATAGCATTTAATAAATCAGCGGGCGGGTACGTGTCAGATTGATCTCGATACTGCTCCAAAAACTTTGCCTTATTGACAACAGGAAGTACGGGATGAATATTTGCAAAATATCTAGCATAAAATTCAGTCAAGTCATTTTTTACTATTGACTATTCAACACATTACATTTTGATGAGTCGATCTGATGTATGCCTATCTATGCCTGTAACCGAATAGATCCAGTAGTGTATTGTCTGAAGCTGTGGTAACGATAGTTTCTGATACCATTTCTGTTGATCGTCCTCTTCTTTTGTATCTCCAATGAGTACGAGTTCATTACCAAACTTTCGTATGCGTTGACCTGTCCATGTCTGTTTATCATTTAAAGGAATTTTGTTTGAAAAGAACTGTAAACTGGATAGATCACCCAAATAAACCACTTTATCTGCTGATGTTCTCAGACTCTGTTTACTATTGAAAGGAATATAGGTTGATTGATTGATTGATGCATTTTCTTTTGTTTTGACTGCTGGTGTTTCAGGTCTTATGACTGGGTTATGTAGTCTTTCTTCGATTTTTCGTATTCTCTTTTCTAAGGCGTCGATATAGCTTGTATAGTTAACTATGATTTTCAATAAACCCTTGATTAAAGTTAATCTTGTTGATTACACTTACCCTTTTGGTGGTCCTCTTTTCTTTGCACTAGACATAAAGTCAAAAATTAGCTAAAGAAAAAAGGTCACTGTATGTCTTTGCAATTTACCTATCATTAAACTCACAGGTGATATTATTTGTTATACAGTTGTCGCATGGTTGTCCAGGTGTAAAATGACACTTTACTTTTTTTCGTCTACAGTAATCGCTGTTTTATTGAGATAAGTTGTTTGTTTTATAAAGTAAAAACAAAAGGCACATTTTACCAAGCTCTTGTTATTCTACTTCTTCTCTTGTCTGAAGAATTTGATTCTGGTTCAGATAATACTTCTTCTTGTCGACCTTCAAAGTTACTTTCCATGGTTATTCAATATAAACCAAAAAAAGAAAGAAAGAAAGAAAAAAAAAAAAAAAGGAAGAAAAGATTTACCGACATTTTCTGAATTATAACCGGAACGGGTTAATGTTCATCAATTTGTAAAGACATATTGATCAATGTGAATAAATGATGTACAATAAGCATATTTTATTCTATATATTTATACATGTATACATATCATATAAATGTCCTATATTCAGTCAATCTTCTTGTCATATATCTTTTCAAAATAATTGATCAGAGTTCTTGATTTATATCTCTTCAAGTCTTCTTTAGTGAGAAAAGATGAGAAATCACCTTGGTTATATAATTGTAGTTTAGGATCATATGTTTGCGTAGTAGCATCCTTTTCTATCACTCTATCTTCCCTTGGCATAAGTCTGTAAACAAGAGAGCTACAGTAGCTATCCTGGTAAATAAATTTACAGCCTTTACAATCCAACATTTGCCGCAGCAAATTTTCCTTGAATACTAATCCTTGACTATGTGCCTTTGACATCATCCATTGTAAAGAATGACACGAAATGATATTTCTAGAATATTTCGGAATCTCTTGGCCACCTACATCCGCGTGCATACCAGGAAACCATATTTGCTCTAGAGTTTGTGATTCCGGATGGTATCGCTTATCAGAAAAATGCATGAGCGTTGGACGGAACCAGGCGCGTTGGTCATGAATAGAAATAGCATGATAAGCATGTTTGACAATAGGTGTGAGCTTAGTATCATGAAAACCATGAAGTCCATGGAATAGATTATAGACTATAATATGATCAGTTTTTTTCACCTTTAAAAATCAATTGAGACTTACAGACGGATCCACCAAGAAACCAAGGTAGTTTTGGTACACCAAGAGCCCCTACAGTATCGAAACAGCCCAAGAAATGGATAGATGGCATTTTACATTGATATTTTTGTCGAAATTTGATTGCATCAGCTCCATTAGGTCTGCCATTCTCACCACGGAGTCTGTAGAGCTGATAGGCCTGTTCAACTTTGGATACTTTATTCTGTGGAAGCAATCCGACATTATAAATCATTCCAGATAAGCTTCTAACAGCATAAGCTAAAGTAATTTTTTTTTTAGTCAATCCAGAGATCATTCACTGAAATCACGTTATCAGGCATACCTCCTCTGCTAAATCCAATGAGCCAAATTTCGTCTCTTTCATCACGATAGTGTTCACAGATGTACTTGTAAGCTGACTTTATCTGTCCACTGATTCCATATCCAAACAATCCTCCAAGTATTTTATATCGGCTAGTACCCAAACCTGAATAATAAGTGTGTACTTGCTCCCAGGCTTGGCCCTTATAATCAACTACATCCCCATTAGCGAGAGCTTGTGCAAATTTATAAACATTGGTCCTCTCTACATACACTCAGTTAGAAGGCATTGTATCCACTGCTGTAATTATTACCATAAGGTGTCTCCCATGTTCCATCAAGACAAACGACAATGCGACGTGGTTTTGTTTGATATGCTTCCATTTTGTTTTTCTATAATTTTATATCTATTTTTCTTTTTGTTTTTGTGTCTATAATGTTGGCAGAACGATTCAAAAATCGGATACTCCTTTATATATGAGTCCTTTGGGCAAGAATTAGAGTACACGAGTTCAGCTCACATAAGGGTCATAGGAACTTCTTGACTGTAAAAGAAGCTATACCGTCATTTTAGTCACTCAATTTGTATACGTTGGGGCAGACTGTCTGGAAAAAGAGGGGCAAACCGAGATGTTGCACAATCATCACAAAGGGTTGAAGCCTACCGCTCGATCATGATCATGAACATTTTTAAAAAAAGTAACTTATGGAACCGTCATGCTTCCGTGCACATTTTCATATGACTACTTTTTAGTTGTAAAAGGTAACCATTGTAATTCAGGCACACAAATCAATGTTTACTTTATTTTGATCTATTTCGCATACGTCATACCGATACAACAGTTGATAGCTTGACGCCATTAACAATGTATGTAATGATCTTCCGTACACATGTACATTGTAAAAAATAAATGCATTACTCCGTCACTACGTTTTTTACTCCTGACATCGGCGTGGCTTCCTAGTGGAATACATCATTTTATTACTTTATTTTATAGATGGGTTTGTCATAGGTGTGGCTGCAGCAGGTGCTCCAGGATAATCTGATGGCTTATACACCATTGGTACATCATCTTTAAAGTCATAATTGTCATAATCATCTTTATGATAAAATGTTGAATCCCTTAGTATGCAAACATAGATAGTCAGCAGGGTCCAGAGAACTAACAGGATAACACAGCCAAGCCAAGCACCATTGATGAGATCTAAATGTAAGTAAATTGAAGATGACTTTAGTGATCACGTTACACCACGTAAATACCATTGTCACTTACAACAACGAAGGGAGGTGTTAAGGTAGGAATAGCTACCACAATAAGGGACCCATCCTTTAGCGTCTGATCTGAAGTCTGATGCTGCTGCTCCTAACCATGGAATTGTTCCAGAATGCGTTGTATTGTATGCAACAACAGCAGTTAATAAACCAACATTGACTACGCCTACAACCCGACTAATAACTAATGTATATCTTAGGCAGAGAAGAAAAATTAAAGTGTTGACTGATAGAGTAGAGACAATAGGACCAACATAGTAAAGAGTGAACTATAAAAATGTCAATTTAAAATATATATCTTCTTCTTCTTCTTCTTCACGTACTGGTACATAATCTGGCCACCAATTTCCTGTGTCTTCCATCTGTAAGAGTAATACGATTTGTCCTATTTATGATATAGTCTGTTATCATCACTTTTTTTTATTTATTTAATTTTCTTTTCTTTTCTTTTTGCTTTTTACCAATGTGACATGTTAAAGTTGCTACACTTATTAGCAAGATGATCAATTTTAATAAAACCAAAATTTTCCCTTTCATATGTTCTTGCTTAGCAAATGAAGGAAGAAAAGAGTCTAGTTTCTCATATGCTTTTAAATACCGTTTTTTGTATTCACTTGTGAAATTTCCTATTTGAGTTTACTGATTCTCTCAGTTACAGCCTTTTGCGTATCAAACCACCGCAGTTTTTAAAAACAATTAGAATGGGAGCATAATTCATTCTATTTGTCAATAAGATTCATGCTTTTAATAAGCATTGTCCTATTCACGCCTCATTTATTCAATAAGGAACAAGTCTAAAGGTGAGGATCAGGATTTGCCAAGCTAATTGCCACTTGGATTTGTGATTGGCTGACTGAGATTTTTCATTTTATTGAGCCTAACAAAATCTTTGGCCAGCTGGAGTAAATAGTCTCGCCGATTTTGACGAGACACATTTGTTACATCCTCTGTTCTGTTTTGTTTTTTATATTCTTAGCAAGCTTAATGCATTATGGCCATTTCTTCTTTATTTTAATGAGGTCATTGAATAGTTTTATGAACTTTATCAATAAACCAATGATTTTTCTTTAAACTAAAGCAAACATTCATGTCTACAACAAAGAAAGATATACATGTGCTGCTACAATTCATTTCAATGTACCTTTAAGAGCTTACCAAAGTAATATATATTCAGTAGGATGGCATTACAATGAATTGCATTGGACAGGCTGATCAACGTCTATAGCATAAGAGGTACAAGAAAATAACAACTGATGATAGTCTTTGAAAATTTATCAGAGAAACATATCATAGAATAACGTCTGATTCTAATTGATATAAGTACATGAATGAATTAATATGAATAAAGTGAATTCATGCATTATTCAAGCATTTCCAATAGCAGTTAATACAGTGCGACTGGTAAACTTCTGATCATTATCGAAAAATATTTGTCATTTTTAAAAAGATAATACCTGTATGAAATGACCAAGCGATTGTAACCAAAACTTGGCTACGATCTGGCGATAATCTTGGTAGAAGATTCTCCTGTTTTTGTGCGAGTAAACAATTTACCTTTGAAGTGAATATCTGGAGCAAATCTCATGAGCAAAATGTTATTAAGCGATCCAAAAATAATAAACATGATCGTTCATTCTCTAGTTGGTAATGCATCAATAGCTTTTATTGCTCGTTTGAAAGCACTGCATCTATCTAACATATAAGCCATTCACAGATGTAGATGTTCCTTCCAATAGCTGTACTGTAGCTCAGAATGAATGGGCTGATGGTACTCGACCAGATATGGTTTATGCATCGACAGAATCCTTACCCCCAATTTTAATTGAATTTCAATATCAGGTCAATCAAGATTTCATAAGCGCTACAAACTATTACCTATTGTTCTTGTTATTGTGACCAAATCTTTTTCCAGTGCTAAATTTCAAAGTGGATTTACCATCAGTAGTAAGAGATCTCTACTTGAAGCAAGCTGTAAATTCTGGGTAAAACAATGTTTTCTCTTGACTGCTGATGCTTATCAAACAATTTCCATCGCGAAACACTGGATCCCATGACTATTTTAGGGTACTTTCTTACTCACCACGCTTTACACCAAATACCTCGACATCATTAGCAAAATCCGACGCTAATGTTGTTACCTTCAACTGCAAAGGACATTGTGTCAAAAGAAGGCAATGACATGATTTATAAGTCAAATACTAGATATATTGTGAATCAAGTTAAAGGAACTTTGGAGAAGATCATTGAAGAAAACGATAATCACGAAACCAATAGCCAAAAAAAAGATAAGGAATTATGCAAAAGAAGGCCTACTTTCAATCGAACAGTTGGAGAAAGATCTGGGAGACAACGAGCAAAGTGATACTACAAACAAATATGCCATCGAAGATATAAAATTCATTGAAAGTTTAAGCGAACCTGAAAAGGAAAGAAATATTTGACAAAGGCAAAGCAAAAAGTCTTTTAAATCATATAAATCATCTGATACTCATAGAAGCTCTTACTATCATATTAAAAGACGAAAGATACAAAAAAGTGTGCTAAAAATAAAATTATATTTGATTTTATTAGTCTGTTGCAGTTTCACAGGCCAGGCATATAGTATGGGTGTCTAAATCATGCGATAAAGTGAACGATTTGTTAGGGTCAGATAGAAATTGACATAATGTAAAAAGTGCAGGTGTAGATGTATTAGCCATATTCGCATTGACTAAGTCATCCCGAAAAAACAAAAAGCATTCATTTGCCCAAAACTTAGATTCGCATTGCATCAAAAATGAATAATCGATAGCACTGAACTCCCCCTCGCTCTTTAGTCTGGAGCTGCTTTTGCTAGAGGTGATTAAAATTGTGGGCAAGATACCAAACTTCTCGTAAACCAATGTAGATTGTTCAATGGTTTCCAGTATTGTAGTCTGGTTAACTTCCTTTTGAATAGTAATAAGTATTGGAATAAATTTATTATTGCTTGTGATTTGTGAGGCATACAAGATAGATACGCCTTTGGTATCAGCTCATTCATTCTGAGCTACAGTACAGCTATTGGAAGGAACATCTACATCTGTGAATGGCTTATATGTTAAATAGATGCAGTACTTTCAAACGAGCAATAAAAGCTATTGATGCATTACCAACTAGAGAATGAACGATCATGTTTATTATTTTTGGATCGCTTAATAACATTTTGCTCATGAGATTTGCTCCAGATATCCACTTCAAAGGTAAATTGAGACTTTCTTCACTTTCGACCATAGCTAAATGAGCTTTTTTAAGTAATTTGATTTTATTTTTAATCAAAAGATTAATTTTTAACTGGGAAACACCACATGCACCAGAAATAGACTAATACTACAGGCACTACCTCTACTTATTACCTATGAGGTCGCCCAACAAAACTTTTCAATGTGTAGCGTCAAACTGAACATGGTTTTATAAAGTCACCGTCTTGGTTTGTTTCTTTTCAAGAAGAAAAAAGAGATAAAAAGAAATGTTATTTTTATATTCTAATTTTATGTTGCCAGTTCTATCAACAAAGATGCAAGAATACGTGTAATTCACATTTTATATCAGAGAGAGAGTGAACTGGACAGCCTTAGGTTAGGCAGAGCTTTGGTAATGTGAAGTGGTAAAATGGTGTCACATGTTGTGCCTAAAAAAATATAAAAGAAATACTCTTTGAGGCTAATCTTTATTCTGAGATAAAGACAGAAGGAACATACAAATAAACAAGGATCTACTATTTATAGTTGCTATCAAATGGCTAGCAAACCACTATTCTAAGTGTGGATTATAATTGTTGAAGATATGATTGACTAATGGTTCCTGAGTTCATAAAGAAAACTCTTAATTCGTTCCTGGCACTGATTCTATTGTTCATTTCATGATCTGGTTATGACACTGCTTTTACCAAGTGGATTATCTTTTAAAGAAGTGTATCCTTTCATATAAGAAGTAATGATTTATATTCGAAAGAGAGATTCTATTTAATTTGACTTATCACTAAGAGTATGTACATGTAATCTTATAATGTATGAATTCATACTATTCATACTGATTACAGTCGTTTATCTCATGTCAGTTATAGGCAGACATTGTTCTACGACACACGCATATACTTTTCAATCTTCAAATCGAAAAACCTGAGCCGTAACCTGGACTGTATAACGAACATAATCTCCCTTTGATCTTGCCTCCTTGTAGTATTTTGTAGCTGCTGTTGTATTTGTAATAAACAGAAAATAAAATGGGATTCTTTATGTTTTTTTATTTGGAAGAAGGTATTAAAAATGATAGTAACATTTATCATATAAATTTGTAATTATTATCGTGATTGTTCAGTGTATGTTACTGAGCTTTTGGTATTGATATGTTGACGCTGCTTATTGACCCTTATTCAACGTAGAATACGACAGAGACACAAGAAGAGAAGAAGAATGCGTCGTGTTTACATAGATCACACATCTCTTAATTCTCTATTTATTCATTCTCAGCTAATAGACGACGTCAGACATTTACAGCCGTGGCTCCTCGTATATATTCAGGTCATACCCTCATTTATTAGCTCTTCTCTCAGACTTATAATAAAATCCGTGATTGTTAGCTATTGACTCTCCACTGTTTTAAGATAATATAAGCATAAATACAACAGAATGTCTTGGAAAAACGATGAGCGACTATCGAAATGAAAAGTGCACAGTCGTACCAACTACCAACAGTTTAACCTCAGCGAACAGTCACTGCTTTAAATTAAAAGTATTTTCATTCATTCTTAGGACTAAGTTTTTTAATATTTTTTCTATAAATTTTAATGCATATTTCAATAAGCCATATTGATAGAAATTTGAATTTGCTTGCGATTGATACTAAATACAATATATTTCTAAGCTATAATCGACGAGAAAATCGCGTTTAAAGACCAGAACAAAACTGCTAAATATTTATCCAGACGGACCCTTATCTTCTTATGAAAAAAATTTTTCAGAAGAGGGTTTAGCTCAGCGGTAGAGCGGAAGATTGCAAATCTTTAGGTCCCGTGTTCAATCCACGGAATCCTCTTCGTTTTTGCTTTTTTTTATCTTATATTGATGCCTTGTAAGCGTGGATGCGACTGTATCGTTCTTCTCTTATTGAAAAACTTATTTTTCAATTTTTTTGGTCTTTTTTTTTTTTTGCAATTGTTGACATGTAAAATGAGATCACCTTGGTTGAACTCATGAGAAGGGGACCTGATTTCGTCCTTTTGATATTCACACGCTGAAACTGTAGCGAACCAGTTCAACAAAATTACACTATATCAAGTGATATAGAGGAATCTGACATGAGTCGCCTTTCGACTCATGTCGATTTCCGAAAATTCTCGGATCAAGACCTTTTTCGGTAAAGTGGATGGAGTTTATCCAAAGAAGCATTATGAATGATATAAAAGGATGAAATCTTTTTGTTGAAAATAAAGAAATCATTGAATTATTACCAAGATAATCAATCAACCAACTTCCCTTTTCTTCTTTATAAACAGGACATAACTTTTGTTATAAAAGTTCCTGATCTCTTATTATCTTTTACTTTACTTTATACTTTTCAGTTTGATCAACTTTAAAAGATCTGGTGGTCACTTCAAGCACCTAAACCTATAAAAATCTCAAGAAAACTCTTCATATTAACAACAACCTCTACAACTCCTAAGAAAAACTACACTGGTATATTTTAACATTGGTAACATTATGCATGCAAGTTTCAATGATTAATTTTATATTGCATATTTATTAACATTGGATTAGTATAAATATCCTCCAAATTTATTGAAATAAACGACATCTTGTCTTCAGATCACAATAACTTCTCTTATATTATCTTATATCTTAAGCAACAATTGCTTAATAACCTTATTATTTTGCTTTTTACTTTAACTCACAAGACTTGGCATTATATTGCTTTATATTGATCTTATATAAAGATTTGGTGGTCACTATACTACCTAACTAACCTATTTTAACCCTTACTAACACCAGTAACAACGCTATGGGCAATATTATGGACCAATATAGCTATTTTTTCCGTGATAAGCAACATAATGATGTTAATTTCAAAAGCCCAAAGATGATGATTCGCGTTAAATAACGTTCTAAAGAATGATTATGAAATCTAGTTTTTAATTAAAATATGTGCGTTCATCATAAGCTTTTTGTTTTTATGCATTTTAAAAAGATAATGTAGGCATGGATGCATACTTGCGACAAAAAGATGATACTACTTTTTGATAAAGAAACAATGGTAAAATGCAGTGTGTTTGAAACTATGTCAATGTTTTAAATGTTGCATACTCTCGTTTCATCGTCAGTTGAATAACCTCTTTATTATACTCATTATATACATATTTTAATTATGATCATAATAAATACTCTCTTTTACGAAGTCATGGTTATATCCTAAATAGAAGGGATTAGTGACCAGTTATTGCATGCATAAAATTTAATCCTTTCATGCAAAAAAAAAGGAAATTATTTCCCACTCTTTTTTTTTTGTTTTTTTATTGAATCCAGTAATGAACAGACAAAGAAGAAATTCAGAAGCAGAGCACCGAGCTTTGTATAAGCGTACAAGTATATCAAGAAAACCTGAGGAACTGATGAAAAGAAGAATGGCGATTGACGAAGCTTTAAGAAAAAAACACAGAGAACAGCTGATTACAGCAAAACGTTTTCGCAACCTAACCAGACGTGAAGAGTATGAAAGCGCTGGTGAAGACGAACCAGAGTTGGAGAAAACAAGTGAGCATGACGGTAGAAAGCGCCTCTTGCTCATATCCGTTCTTTAACCCTTTTGAATCCATGTAGACGAAATAAGTCCCTATTATCGATTGACACCAGGACAAGTACAAGCACTTGCTAATGATTTAAGAAGCAGTGATGCATCTACTAGGATAGAAGCAGTTCAGTATATTGGAAAATTCGTATTGGAGCCTGCAGAGGCTTTGATCAAATATATAACTGAAGGGGATTGTATCTTGGCATTGACTGTAAGTAATTCTTCCCAAATGTTGTCTTGTCTAAAACAAAGAATAGCAAATGATATCAGGTCCAAACCTTGAAGAACAAATAGAAGCAGCTCAAACCATCTCAAGTAAAACCAAAAAAAAAAAGCATGATAGACAACTGATGTTAATTTCCCTAGATATTGCTGCTGGGCCCTACGAACTGTGGAAAAAATCAACATTGGCAGTGCCTTACCTTATCTCTCTCTTAGATTCTGATAACATGGTAAAACTGCATCAAAATGAATGAACATGAGGGCCCTAATCAAATTATAACAGAATCTTCGTGAAATTGCCGCAGGTGCATTGGGTAATATGGCAGCAGAGGATCTAGGCGATATGAATGATGAGGATGACAAAATAAGAGCCATGATTCGTAATAATGGCGCCATCAAGCCTTTGGCCCGCATGCTCGATACGAACGATGTCCGTCTGATTCAGTCTGCCTGTTTTGCCTTGGCTAATCTTGCTCGTGGAGAGGAAAAAGAGCTCGAAGAGTTCTTGAACGTGGGGCTGATCGATAAGTTAGAAAAACACTTGAGCGATGATAATGATACAATCACAGAGATATGCTGGACTATAAGCTATCTAACTGCTGGAAGTGAAAAGTGTCGTCAACAAGTCATGAACAAGGGACTTGCTGCACCATTGGTTAGCGTGCTTGTCTCATTGTCTGAGCAAGGCTCGCTTGTGCTTCCTGTACTGCGCACATTGGGTAATCTGTGTGGGTCAGACGATAATCTGAAAGTCTTGGCTGATCAACCTGGATTGCTATCAACCGTAATCAAGCTTGTGAATTCCGAAGAAAGGTACTTTAATTAACACTGTATCAAATGATGACTCATGTTTTTATATAGAATTATAAAGAAAGAGGCTCTTTGGGTACTGTCCAATATCACATCTACGTAAGGGATCTTAAAAATGTGTATTTTTGATTTGCTAAAGTGGACATTTTTATACATGTTTAGAGATAATCGCTACATAATTGAGCAAGTAGAGGAATTACATGCGATTGACAGTCTATCAGAACTCCTGACACGCGGTGCTTTTGATATTCGCAAAGGAGTAATACACATACATACACACTATAGACATACTAAATACATCTGATAGGCTGCTTACTGTATCATGAACATAGCTAATCACGGACCAGAACATTTGGATCAACTTTGCCATAAGCGATTACTACCTTCTTTTCTCGACCTCTTAAGATCTCAAGAAGCAGAAATGATTAGACTCGCCTTGGGATATATCGAATTACTATTAACACAGTCTGCAAAAGTAAATATACAGACACATGCACACACACATATATTATAACAATGATTCATATAGGGTAAGGAAGCAATAGATGCTGTTCCTGAATGTATGGAGGCACTAGCAGCTGTTACGCCTGCACCCGATCAAGAACTATTTGTGTTTGCAAATAGACTCGTTGATCAGTATTTTGGTGAATCGCCTGATATGCAAGATTAAACACTTTTATTGTTCCTTTTTCAAATTGCATTCACACTTGCGTACCCATCGTCGTCTTCTTGTTACGCTTTGTTCTGACTGTTTATTGCTGTTGGGGGTTCTTGGATTTTTCCAGTTATTGTCTGTGTAAACCCATCCTCCATTATCAGGCGTAACGAGAACTTCTAAGCAAAAACAAAGAAAGGACTTGTTAAAACTGTGAGAGATGATCAAGAAAAATACATACCAAGGCCAAGTTGTTCATCTATCCAAGGTCCTGTTTCATCTAATTTCCAATTATCTTCTATCCAATGATATCCTTTAGGAGCAGGTAATTCTTCTTTTGGACCATATTCAATGGTGCCTGAATAATCCGACCATAAACCACGTTCATCTGGCAATGTCTATATATATATATCAAAACGATAAGGACAAAGGGGGGCTATCGAGGGTTATATACTTACATGAGGGATAAAGCCACTATCAGGCCACCAGCGCTGATTTTCATAAAGTGACATTTCTTGTACATTGGTTTGATCATCCAACCGTTTCTCCAACTGTAGATACCATTCGAGTGCATGATTAAGACGTGATTGGCTCAATTCGACCAACTGGGGCATGAGTTCCTTTATGAGATATTTTGCAAACCGAGTATTCAAGGTAAAGACAGAGACACCAGCGATTAAACAGAGTATGTTTAAGGGAACAAGCCAGATAGTAAAGATGAGGATAGTAAATGAAACCAAGGTGGCTTGAAAGATACGCATCGTTTTTCCTTCTGAAGACCAATCGACGTGATGCGCATTAGATGCAATCAGATCATAGATATCGCTCATCTCTCCCATCATGTTTTGTAAGTTTTGCATATTACGCAAGTATTCAGGAGAAGACTCATCAAATGCTGGAAAGAAATGTCCAAATCGTTTTGCATTATGTTGTTGATGTTGTTGATATCGTTTGTTATAGCCAGTGACGAGTATATTTAAAAAGATGACATGTGGTATGAGTAATAGCAATCTTGGATAAAGACCTATATATGTGAGTGAGAGTTATGCTTTTTTGTATATGATCAGATGTTACATAATAAACAATAGATAAATAATGCAGCCAAAGTGTCCATTGGTTTATCCCAGCTTAACAATAATATAACATTATCTCTAAAAGTGAACATGGGTCCACATCTTGATACAAATCGAGAAAAGTTCTTTGCTGTATTCTGTGGATTCAATGGAGGTAAATTGGCCAAGTATTCATTTGTAGGTTGAGTTGTATCTGATGCATTAATGGCAGCAGATACAATGATATTTTCGATATTTTTTGTTTTTAAAAGTGAATCCTTCTCTTGTAAGGATTTAAGTGATTTTGCAGCTGGCGATTCTATCTTGTTGGGTGCTTTATGACAAGGTATCACTTTCTTTTGGCATTGGAAGTGGCAGATAGTACCACAGTCTATACATTGAGAACCTTGTTTAATAAGTCCCCATAGTAATCCATGACATTGGTCACAGTAAGTTGGTTTAGAAAATGTGGTTTCTTTAAAGGAATGAGTCGACATTGAAACAAGAAAAGAAAAGAAAAAAAGAAAAAAAAGAGAGAGAGAGGGAAATTGTGATTTAAAGGCTTTATCACGTGAATAATAATGTCCATTGTTCTTTATTATTTTTCCTTTGTCTTTTTTTAATCCCTCAAAAATGGAATCTTGGTTTTGTCCTCCACTTTGGAGACAACGACGCTCGTTTATAGTTGACATTCTTGATCGTTTCCAAATCAAATCAGTAAGTGATCTTTCTTCTTTTCGTTGTGTATGCGATTTAGCTTATTTAGGTTATAGATTATGGTTGTGGAGAAGGCAATATCTTGTCCTTCTTAATAACACCTTCAGACAACAATCAGATTACAAAAATAGCCGGTATAGATATCTCTAAAGAAGAACTTGAAAAGGCGACTGAGGCTTGTCTTCCTTGGCCCTCTGACTATAGCCAAAAGAGATTACATCCTTTGGTGATTGACATTTATCAAGGCTCAATCGGAGAACCAGACAAGCGATTAAAGGGTTATGAAGCCATCATTTGTAGTGAAGTCATTGAACACGTTTATCAAGACGTATTGGATTCATTCTTTCAAGTTGTTCTGGGATTCTACAGACCCAAGATTCTTATAGTCACCACACCAAATTGTGAATACAATGTTCATTTTCCCAACCTTCATTATGGAACAGATAAAGCATCATTTAGACATTTAGATCACAAGTTTGAATGGACTAGAGAACAGTTTAAAGCATGGTAACTTTAGATACATACACTGATTAATAATCCGCATTAAGATGCTTACAGGTGCACGGAAGGGGCTGAAAGGTATGGATATGATATAGAGTTTCACGGTATTGGATTGCTAAAAGGAAAAGAAAAAGAGCTAAAAAATGGATACTGCACACAAGCTTGTGTTTTTATAAAAGGGACAAGAGAAGAAGAAAAAGAAGAAGGTGTTGTAGAGGAGAGATATAAACTGATAAAGCATATTGAGTTTCCATATTTTGATGAAATACCAACATCCAATCAGATACTGAAAGAGATCAGCGACTATATTGAAGTGCTGTGTAAAGCAGATCATTATTATTATTATAAGCGTCCCAAGCGCAATAGGCCACGCTGCTCGATTCAAATAGACAAGACAGTAGATTGGAACACATTTGATATCAAGACGGTCGTTAGACATGATGAAGAAAAAAGAGAACAGCATCATGAACCAGGACTGTATACGCATTGCCCATTAGAATTACCTCTTGAACAGTTATGGAGTATAGCAAGAGTCCAATACCTCTGTCAAGGAATAGTGGACAATTTAAAGAGTAGACTGAGTGAACTTAAAGACATACGAGAAGAAAATAATACCATCATCATCAATAAGTCATTTAAAATAGATGACTGATAGACTTTATTGTTCAAATAAAGGCTTTCCATATTCTAGTAAATAACTGGCTTCACTTTCATGCTCTGATAGCTTTAATAATAACTGCTTCATGTGATCTCTACACCAATGCTGTAATCTTGAACAATCTTCTAATAATGATTCGTCTTTGGGATATACAACTGAAATAAATATGCGCCATGATGCAATGGCTTGCTTCAACATGTCGTAGTTTTTATCAATGAGGGCCATATGATACCAAGCAAATAAGGGTAACAAGAGTAGAATGTATAATAGACATGTCATCTTTCCATACCCACTTATTCTGTCAAATATATACACCAACACTGCATACACAGGGAATGCGAATATGGCTGAAAAGATCAGTTTATCTTGGGATACGGATTCTGTATAGGGTTCATACTGATCTACTATTTTTCCAAGCAGGTAAAAAGGAGAATTAATGATCATGCCAGGTAAAAATAAGGGTATTTGAATAAATAGTGTGATCCACTTTGTGAGCAGTCGAACACTGGCTATACTGATCGTGATCTCTCGTTTGGAATACATTCGAATATCCATTGCGTTGATTCCAATCTGTTCCATCTTTTTATTAAACAGCAGTAGCCGTTCTTTGAGTTCAATTCGCTCTTCTTTATAGAGACATCCATCTTGTTTTAGTCTGTCAGGATGAAGCAAGTTGATAAAACTATTATAATATATGAATACATGCCATAGGTATCCCTTCTATTTATATTAATACCTCTGCGTCACTTGTACATAATCTTCCAATCTGACGCCTCGTGCATCTCCAAAGAGAATCAATTTCGCTTGTTTAGCCGCATGGGTTGTATCCCAATCTGGACTATTTATAGTACTTTGTTCAACACCTTTTGCAATACGATCTGTCAATTTCTTTACCGTTGTCTTGGGATCCTGATTAAATTGTTCAATATTGTCGATTGTTTGAACAATAGGCTCTCCGTACTCGACTACGACCTCGCTTCTCCATTTATTTTTTGTACTATAAGTGATTCCTACGGGTATGATCGATATGCTGTCTCTCTCTTTCTCTTGTTTCGATGCGAGTTGCTGAAGGTATTCAAAACAAGCCCAGGAGATACCGTCCTTGAACGGCAGATGATTAGGTGCTGTATAGGAGGTGCCCTCGGGAAAGAGCGCTACGACAGCGCCTTTATCGAGTGATTGGAGCGTGTGTTCAAACAGTTTGGCGTTGCTGTGAGTCTTGGTATCAACCGGTAATACGCCTGCTGCTTCGAGTATCTTGCCCACGATAGGTATACGAAAGAATCGAGCAAGTGCCCAAAAGTGACAGGGTCTTGAATGTGGAAAGGTAGCGATGAGAACGATAGGGTCCAGGACCATATTAGAATGGTTGGCTGCTACAAGTAGTGGTCCCTCAGCAGCAACAGGTGCCTTGCAGATAACTTTGATGTTTCGAAAATAAACCCATAAAGCGAGTCTCGACAGATATTGTAAAGTGATATATGTCTTTCCTTCTCCTTGTCTTTCCAAGGAGGACATTGTTTTGAACAAAAAAAAAAAAAAAAAAAAAAAAAAAAAACTAGAGAGGCTTTAGTGGAAAAGAGAGAGAGAAAAAAAATATAAAAATTTCATTTTTATTCCCTGACTTTGAAACGTCAAGTAAACAATAAGCCTTTTTACTTTTGGACCAAAAAGAAAGCGTATCTTGTTGTCATGTAATGAAATATACACACACACATGGGATGATTATATAAGCATAATATATATATATATATATATATATATATCTTGATATAGCTCTTAAGTGATTCTATATTGGTCATCTTATTTTAATAAACTACCACAAGATTCACACTTGAGGACAGAGTGTACTCTTCGCTTTGATCCAGTAATTGAAATGTTATTTAATTGTTTGGATTTGCACTTGTTACATATCTGGCTCGTTAAGTGCTCGTCAACCGAAATAAATTCGGTCCTCCCGTTGGATTGTTTGCATTTTCGTTTGATTTCTTCAGTAATACGTCTAGTAGGTGCAGCTCGTTTTCTTTTCATGCTTGAACAAAAAGAACCATTTTCGAACGCAATGATTCGCTTCCATTGAGAGGAGGAAGCGAGATCAGCAGGAGGTAAAGGTGCATACTTGCTTTTGTTTGGGTTTTGAATTTTAACGCCAACTGTGCTTGTTTTGCCATACTTTTTGCTGTTGTCAAAGAGTCTTTTAACAATTTCTTGAGTTCCTTTTTGCTTGCTGATATACGTTTTGAACTTTAGCTTTTGAGACCTGTTCCATAATCAGTGTTATTAAAATGTACACCATGTAAGAGAGCGACATAACATTTATCTTGACGGTAGTAATTATGGATTCTTTGGTAGTTTTGTAGACGTGTAGAGGCAGCTAGTAAAAATGAAGTCAAGTTTGCAGTTTTTAAAGTAGGTAATTCATTAATATACTTAAATTCGTTTAAATAACACTCTTGGTGTTCTTTTCGTCTTCTTGTAGCTAGATTGTCACCACATAAATGATAGTATTCTTCCAAGCTTGTTATTCGGACACGTTCATGTTTTGTAGAGTCAACTGCAGTAAAGATGGCTGATATACCAGGATCAACAGCCCAAATTTCAGCATCGTTAACGGTATCAGCAAAATCCTTGGGTGTCTTTAGTTCTCTTTTAGGTTCATCTTGGGTTGAGACAGTTTTCTTAAACATGAAGGATACAGCATAACCATCAGTAGTGATCACATTTCTACAATGACAACATTTGTTTAGCCCAAAATAAAAGGCATGTAAGCATACGTGTGTAAACTTCTTGGAACGTGAGGTTAAGCTTTTAAGTGTCTTGTAGCCTATTTTTGAAAAATCAAAGGCATTAAAATACCATAAAGTTAAGTCATTATCACTCTTTTGACCTGGTTTGATCTTGTTGTCATATTGTTTGGCAAGTCTCCAAAAAGCTTGCGCATCAATCTGTATACTCTTGGAATCAATCTTGTGCAAGGGAAGTAAAGAAAAGTACCTTGATCCTCGAGGTTCAGTGTATTTAAGAGGCATGAAAGCCTTGTATTGAATTCTTGCTTGTACTGTTTTGATAAAGGTTTGAACAGCATCGATATCCTTTTTATCAATGTTCTTCAGCTTGCTTGTTATTTCCAAAGTCTTGTTGGAATTGATAGTAGTCAAGGTGTTTTCCTTTAATGATCTGTACTTGCTTGTGTTCAACTTCTTGACAGAAGGAAGTTCTTGTAGCTTTCTATGAACATAACTGCTTGATGCTTTGTCTTGTGGTTTCATTTCTTGAATGAACTTCTTTTGTTCCATTTCTTTCTGAATAAAGTGTAACCATTTCATGTAGCATTAAGGTTTGGCATACAGGTTAGCTTCATTTGGTACATCAGAATCATTGAAAGCATTGTAGGTTGACCAGAAAGTAAGAAAGTTATTGACAATAGTTTTATGTCGTTCAGTTCGATCAACAGTGGATGACCAGGTAGACTTGGGGTTTATCTTTTGTTGAAAGATATGTTTTGCTAAAGACTTGCGCTGTCTGACTATTAAGTTATCACCACAGAAGTAAGGAGAGACCTTTTCGGACAGGACATTAAGGGTATGTTTGAGAGTTCGATCTTCATAAGTAGAGCATACGTAGTTGCGGACCAGTGTTTCATATTACTTAGCCATGGATGATACAATGGTCATATATCCTTTACTTGCGTACTTATCCAAGTCAGATTGAGTAAGAGAGGTAGATCCAAAAAAAGTCTCGAAGCTCTTCTTGATACTATCAGAGGCATGCTTTCCTTGGCCAGCAAAGATGGAAAATATGTTATAGAACAAATTATGAGTAATTACAGGTAGTTCTTCATCATTCTCGAGAAGTTCCAAGAAATGGTAATTAGCAAAAATGGATCCAGTGTATACCAGTTGAGTAATATGGTCAACTACTTCTTGAATCAAGGTAACGGAACTTGGGATATTTGCAAGTATTAGCCAAAGATGTCTTGATTACAAAAGTTTTCTCGACGATATCTTTAGGCTTTGGAAGTTTCGTTTTTGACTTATTCATAGGATACAACTTGCTGGAGGAGCGAGAGTGATCGGTTCCATCACAAGAAGGACATCGTTCTTGTTTTTGCTCATTTCCTAACATCTTGCTCTTTTCTTTTTCCTTTTTAAGTGCATCAGCCTTATCAACCTTGTCTTGATAGAAGCAGGAGTACAACTAGTGGAAGGAGTAAGAGCAGGTAATACAGCTTGAACACTTGTATCTTTGTTGATTGCAGGCATAGATGTCTTTTCATTGATGACAACATTTGAGGGACCAGGAGCAGATGTGTCTTCTTTAGCAGCTTTCAAAATAGTACGGATGTTCTTGTATATTGCAACATTTAGTTAAAAAACAAATGAAACTAATAGATGTTATCTTTATCTTTTCTAAGTAATGGAGTTTCTTGAAAGTCATCATCACTTAGTTCAAAAGCTGTATTTTTGAATAAATTTGTTTGCGTTTGTGCAAACAAAGAAGGGAACCCGCGATCGACAGCTAATGGACCCTTAATAAACGTCATATCGACTATATATCTTATATACATTTCCCTTTGTTTCGCTTTGCCTTTGGAGGCGGAGGGCCATCGTCTTTTTTTTCGCTTCACGTTGAAGTAAAGAAAAGAAAAAAAGGAAAAGTAGCTGCGAATAGCCTTGTCATGTTAAATTAACGATCGACAGCATTGTTTTTATGTTTTCTTTAATAGTAAAATGTTCTTCGATTAAAAAAGCACTCCACTTTCGACACACTGCACTTCTTAGTGTGATCCTCAAAGTAGTTTTCTTTATAAAAGTGATGGATAAGGATATTAAAATGACACACGATGGTCATAAATCATCATCGAAACATCAGGAACAGTGGTAAAAAAAATAATAGTAAATAGGGAAAAGAAGAAGCACAAACCCCAACGTCACCTACATGTTCCATGAGGAAATGACAGTACGCCATCCGTACACACGTATGCAGCATGCGTCTGGCTGATACACTGAAAGTGCTGCTCAAATCCAGTGCTTTGACGAAGACTGTTATTGCTTCTCAAGGTGAGAACGATGTCACGGAAGCTTCTGTCGCTATACTTAATAGGGATGACTGCAGCAACTTCTTCTATTGTTGGCAAATTCTGAATACGTCTGTCACCTCCTTCGATCAAACGCATTCTCATGGAAGGACTGATAACAATGTACGGTGCATTAATTTCTGTTTGATAATTATTACTGTCGGTTTCATGGTTGCTCAATATCTCATGTGCATGACAATATACACTTGCAAAGGGATTGTATTGAGCAAGCATAGCTGAAAGCTCCCTAATGACCTCAAGATCAAGGTTACTGTTTCTTGTTTGTCTTCGTTCAGCGACATAGGAAGGATCAAAGATATATAGCTGAGCGTAGGAAGGCTCACTGCCCTCAACTGGAGTCAAAAGGGCCTTGACGGTGGCAAAGTGCGCCATGGATCTGAAAGGCGTTTAATCCACCTTTATTGTTAATGTTGTTGCTGTTGTTGTTGTTGACATGATCTTCAGCCGAGACAATGTCGCAGCCTAAAGAGGTAAACGTAAAGGCAGCGTTATACTGACGAAGGTTGTCCTTAAAATGCCTTCCTTAAGTGTCTGTACTTGCAAGCAAGTCCTTCAAGTATTGAGGCGGGTCAGGTAAGAGTTGCAATTGGACTGATCCCCGCTTGCAGCATGATTCCCAGCTAGGTTTCTCAGCGAAGATGTTTCTTGCCTTTCATCTATCCAATGCAAAGCATGGCAGTTTGGACATTCCTTGCCCATATGTCCAAGGTACAAAGGACGAAGGCGAGAAAGCTGCGAGATATAGGCAGCAGACTCTGCCCTGGGTCTGCCTCTGGTCTACTTTCAGCATCAGAAGACTCGACTGTTCTTCTTGGTCTGCCTCTAGGTCTAGTAGTGACGCCAGCTTCTTCGTGTTGGTCTTCGGCACGACGTCTGCGATGCGTGGCTGCAACTTTCTATTTACATGTTTAGCAGGTACGATGACGTGAATCAACTGATAAAGATGCATGGCAGGAAGAGCAGCTGATTGTACTTTGGCTGTTGTTGTTTTCCATTTTTCTAATAAGCATCAAGATGAGAACATTATGTTAGTGAACAGGGACTATATGAATTGGCCTTTTATTTTCTTTTTCAAGGCATGTCCATATCAGATTCCTTTAAAAAGGGTTTTATAGTATTGTAAAAATGAATATCAGGAGTGAGAGAAAGAAAAAATCAGAAGAGAGAGAGAGAGAAAAAGGGGAAAAGTAAGCTCATATGATTGTGATCCGAGACCCGGTTGGAACAAATGGCAAAAAAAGGCTTAGAGTGCGGTAAATTTCCGGTAAAAGTTTATGTTACTTGCATATTTTCCGACGTATTTTATGGTCTAATTCCAGTACAAATTAGTGTTAGTGTTTATTTCTCTTTATATTGATGAGTCGTCTCTACTTGTTACTTCTCCCCCTTTTTCTCTGCGTAACTATGTCAAGTGAACACAAGATTACCAGAAGCATACACACTCCTTCTTTTAGAGATGAATACAGACTCTTTTTTTTTATTATTAGTTTTATTCTGGGAATTGAAGATACATCGTAATGAGATCATTTTGTGTTTTCCTTTTTAATTTTTATGTTGCTGAAAGAAGTAAGCAATAGCAAGTGCCAGTAAAGCAAATAAGATAAGCATGCTAATAGGCGACTCTGTTGTCTTTTGAACTCTTTCAACAATCACCGTAGGTTCTGCATTACGCAACTGTTCAACTTCGTTCTTGTATTTCTTTAATTCTTCTTCCATTTGCTTCATCTTTGCTTCAACTTCATTATTATCGGGCTGTTTTTCTTCTCTTCCATTTGTTACTATTGGTTGAGGATTAGCCTGAACTGGTTCCTATACAAAAAATATATATATGAGATCTTGCTCTATATATTCAATCTATAATTTACCATAGGCACTTGTTGTGCTTCTTGCTTGGGTTGAACATATTCCACGCGCAATTTTTGCTGAGCAACAGATGTCTTTTCCTTGCTTTCAACGTGATTCCACTAAAGACTATAAGTATCCATGATAAACTCCTAGACAGGTAAACTTACAAGATCTCCTAAACTCATTGACTCTAGTGCTCCTTCAACTAACACGCTTACAAACAAGAATTTATCTTTACACTTGAAGTCAGCAGGTGGTTCTTCTCTAAAGGCTTGAAGCATAACTACAAACACATCAGCTGCGTCTAATAAAATAATTTTTTTTATATATATATTTTACTCTGGACAGTCATCGTGCTGTTGGGTTGAATGATTTCTGAATTAGGACGAACGCAATACAGTTTTGGTGCAGTCGTCTTTACTTTAAAGGCAACAGGTTTTGAATGAGGATTCCTGATTTGAACGTCCTTTTTAACAATGCGTGTTAATGGGCCTAAAAAACGATTAGGGTTCGGAATAATAATAAGGCACGTATATACTACTTACGTTCAAAGTAAATGGTGTTTTCTACGTCTAATTCGACCGACATGGTTTATTATACAACACGCACACACGTACACAAGAGGTAAAAAAAAAAGACGCAAGGTATATTGACAAATGAAAAGAAAAAAGAAAAAAAAAATGTTTTCTCTCCTTCTCTCTCTCTCACTTTTTTTTTGGCTGTTGCAGGCTGACTTTGAAAATTAAAGATAACTTGTAAAAGTTGTAATTCTACCTGAATGACATCGATTACTACAGATTCTTTTTGCGGCTCCGATAGTTTCCATGGTAATCAATGTAGCTCCTCGCTTGATTTTTGTTCCTAGATAAATTGATACATTGCTTCAATAATCTGTGTGTAGATATGCGTATGTGTGTATTCATAGAGTTGTTTGTTGTGGACAATGAAAAATAACAGTCCTATCTTTATTCATATCCAGGCACAAACTATGGGCCTCGTAGTTTTGCTCAGAGCAGTAATGATCAAACAAATCAGAACGAAAGAAAGAGAAAAAGAAAGCCTTATAAGAATAGACTTTACATATATGATTTTTAGTGAAGGAAAGAAAGAAAGAGAGAGAAAAACAAATGACAAGTCAGTGTGCTAAATATCTACATGTATTCCTGTTTGGTGCAAGAATGTTGACGCGTTGAAAATAAAGTCTATCACGTGATAGCATGGATACTTTCTCTTTCTGTCATGTAACAAAGGTTGTAATAAACTTTGCATATATTTCCCCCCTTTTTTTTTGTATTCAAAATAAACTATGCACGCGCATTCCTGAGTAAGTCTCTTTGCCCTGACATCGAAGGGTTTCTATCTTTATTCTTTCCATAGAAGTATTAATAGTACCCTTTTTTTTTGGCTGATAATCAATCTATTTTATCAGGATTTAAAGCATTTATTAAATTCCTTTTTCTTCTTCTTCTTCTTTCTTTATTCCACATATACAAATGGGAAAATACAACTTGGAAAAGGCGCATACTTTAACGAACGGACATGTTACACCTTATACAACTTGGGACAATAGTGACCTGAAAACCAAAAGACAGAAAGGGGATTTTTTTAGTTTGTTTAATGAAATAGACGGAATAGAGGCAAGATCTAGTTTTTTATTCGATTTGGAACAAGATCTTACATTACGTGTATAGGCAGATGCTGATCAACACATAAAGGATGCGATCTCTCAAATCGAGCGAGATCAAACTAAACGATTAGAGGAATTAAGGCAACAGCAGGATCTTGACAGGTAGAATAATAACAATAATAATATAAAGACCATCGCCTTATATGATCATAGTGAAGAATCTCTTGTGGATGAAGCTAAACAGCTAAGCACGAAAAGTGTGATTATTTCGTTTGATACATTAAAACTCGAATTTGATGAAGACAATAGAGGGAACGCTTTGTTCAAGATTGCTCTAATGGATGAGGATATAAGGCTACATCAGACGCCTACATGGCCTGTGCCAAAACCCGTGCCTATCATGAGTCTAGAAAGAATGCTGGTCCTGAGGAAGTATGAAAAGATGCAGCATGGTCAGATTGATTTTTTGTTGTCACTCAAAGAGGAAACTAAATCATTCATTTTGATAGGTATTGAAGACATACCTTTATCAGCATCTAATCCCAAGGTTGCAGAAATATACAAGAGGTGATAAGAAAAGACCTTCGTGCATACACAACCATATACTCATGTATATGTTGCAGGCTAGGCGTGTTTCTATCTCGATATAAAATAGGGAGACTACCAAGGTCATTCAAGATCATGCCTATGCTCAAAAATTGGGAAGAAGTGATCTATCTGGCTCAGCCTGACCACTGGACGCCACAGGCAATGTACGAAGCATCTAAGCTGTTCATGAGCCATAACACAGCACAGATGCAAAAGTAAGTATCCATCAAGATAGAAAGAGGGGGCCACGCATTGATCTCTCATTCCATCCCCTTTTAGTTTTATTAGCTATGTGCTCTTTCCTTATACAAGGCAGCGCATTACTAATAACAATAATTATCATCTCGAGTATCCTGTCTTTCTTGCTCTTCAGACCGCTTTACTCAATGCACGCATCTTCACTTTGGGCTATCTTAAACCTCTTTGTGAATCTGGTGAATGTACTGCCATGGAAGCCTCGGTGATTGGCTGTATCATGGCACTTCACACCAAACTGAAGCCAGTCCCTATTTTATGGTCACTCATGTCTCTTCCATTCAGTATACCAACCACATTGTTTATACTTGTTGCTCTGGAAAGGAAAAGAAAGCGTATACCTCGTACATTTTACAAACCTTTGACATTTTATTTTATACGAGCTGCTGAATCAGCGAATCAATTACCTTATATTTGGTATCAAGCCCTCTATGTATTTGCTAAATAGTAAGTCATTTTTCTTTTTATTTTAATTGACACTTATTTTTTTTTTACTGTAGTTGTGCAGATGAACTTGACAAGTCGGAGCTATATCGATTAATGAAGCTGGTTCGTGCTCGGAAGGGGCATTATATGGATATGATCATGAACATACAAAATATTTTGATGCCGCTTTTACCTTTGCATAAACCCGATGATTTTGATAGTCCGGCTGATGGGGAAGAAGAGGATGGGTTGAAAGACTTTGAAGAAGAGATCTTGAGTGATAGCGATATTGAAAGTTCGGACGAAAGTGATAATAGTTATGAGACAAACAGTGACAGCGATGGTGATGATGATAGCGATGATGATTATGTACCTAATTCTGTGCGTCATCAACACGATGACATGATGGTTGATTAATAGTATTAAAGTCTTTTTACAAACAAAAGAGAGAAAGGGGCGTCCATTCATCTCGTGTTACGTATCCTAAACAGGGCTCTGCATGATTTTTTATTTGTAACTGGCTTTTTGACATCAAAATTGTATTAAAGAAAGTCATTTTGTATACAGGATACATGAATCATGTGGCAAAAAAAGGGAGAGGGGGGAGGAGCAAAGTGTTTGATTGCTCACAGTAATTGATTGTGTGTGTTTGATGAATCTTGTAACAAATTTATTTTCACTCAGTATTTAAAAATGAAATCATTCACACAAGGCATAAATGGGGAACTTTTCGGAGTTCCTGTCTGACCATGGGAGAGAGAAGCAAAAGATGAAAAGTGAACCTTTACTTTGAACGATAAAGAACAAGAAAAAGATCAAGCAAATAGTAATAAAAGGTCATTAAGGAAAAAAAAAAAAAAAAGAATAAAAGAATAAAAGAATAAAATTTGAAAAATAAAGACAAGTGTGAAAATTATTTCCCTTTTTTTTTCTTCTTCTTCTTTGCTTGTTATTCTCTCTTTCTCTTTTTACTATTTTCTTGTTCTTTTCTATTCTTATAACTCGATTTCTTTCTTTTTTTGTGCTTATAATAACTCTTTTATTGACAAGAAATTCACTTGCCCTTAAAAAGAATCATCTACTGTTCATCGATCTACTCATTTCTTTCTTTTTTATATTTATTTTTACTGTAATCATTTGTCATCATGCTTCAAACTCAATCAGACTCTAGGTAAGTTTGTTATTTATTCTTAATCTGATGCAAATGATTAAAACTTGCATTATTCAGCACTATACTTCTTGAGGCATTTCAACCATACAAGATGCCATCTGTTTTTAGTCATCAGACATCAGCCGATCATGTCGATGGTCATCATAGTCGGTTTCAGACTCGTTGTTTAGGTTCTTGTCACATCAAGCTTAGATCTGTTACATTTCCTACTTGTACATTCTATGAATTGACAGAATCGGAAATTTCAGAGATTAGCTCGTCATATAAAGAAGAGATGACGGATGAATCAACTGCTCTACTTCCTCCCAAAAAAAGAAAGCGTACCAAAGTCATTCGTTATGATTTGATATTCACAGTAAGCAATACCAGTCAAATACCTATGGAACAACAAACTCTATATTTATTTCCTCGAGAAGCCATGACGGAATGTCTCACTGAATCTGCTCCTCATAAGGTAAGTAGCTAAATAATAAATGTATATATTTATATATTTATTTCCTTTAGATATTATACTCATTTTATCAAGATGGTCAAGATATAGAACATGAGGAATACACTCATGATACTCGACAGGACACTATCATCTCCATTTTGATGTCAAGCGTGCCTCAGGATCTGTATCTTGCCATGAAGCAAATGGTGGCTTCTTATGAACTCATGTGTCAAAGCATGATGGATCTAGTAAGGATTATATCTTTTTATTCTTTCTTGAGTGTTTAACCCATCATCGCAAATTGAAAAAAAAAGATGAGGTTGCATTATGAAAAGGCTGCTCAACAAAAGATGGAGGTGGCATTGCCTGATAAACGGTCATCTAAAATAGTAACGGATCACTGGAGCAGTGCTGAAGATGATTGGGATAAAGGTAAATAGAATACATCCCTCTTTCTGCGATGTTTAATTTTCATAAAGATGAAGACATGGCTGCAGAAGAAGAAGAAGAGGATACATTTATCAAACCAACCAAACGAACGAGTACCTCCAAAGCTTCTATAGCTAAAACCAGCCCGATAAAGAAATGCTTATACTGTGGCTGTAAGACAACACCCATGTGGCGTAGAGGTCCGCAGGGTGCCGGCACTCTCTGTAACGCTTGTGGTGTCAAATGGAAGCATGGTAAAATTTTGAGTGATAAGCCGCCTAATGGCGATACTGTTCCGACCACGGAAAGAAGAAGAAAATCAAGCATTGCTGGTAGTAGCAAAAAGACAAACAAGAAGAAACAAAGTAATGCTCATGAAGAAGCTAATAATTTACCTATTACATGGGAAAGTACAACATCGTCTGATTCAAGTCCCTTAGATTCCTTTAGCTGCTCACCAAATAGTTCACCATCCCTTGCTACTTCTCTAATGGATAAAAGGAAACCATTGATTCCATATGATTCACAAGCACTCTCTGTCTATGTTGGTGAAAATGCAATAGAAGCAGCAGCCGTTCTTACGCTCTTGAAAAAGACAAAATAATAAAATACCTGTGTAAATAGCATTGTTGTGAAAATGAAAGCTTCTGAGGTACTCTGTAATGCATCTAGTGGGCGGAATTTCATCTCCTCACACACATTGTGCCTTTAAGAATATAATGTCATGATTCCTCTCGATCTTCTACAAGGTATGCTCACACTTGGTTGCTCTACTTGCCTTTGATTTGATTCATTCTTTTTGAATTTGGCCAAGGTATGTACATCAGTAAATCATTGCTCAGATTGATAGGTACTTTTGTGGATCTTGAAGAGAATATAATGACACATACAAAGGGTCTATATGAGGTTCATCATTATGCTTGAAATTTATCGATTGGTATAGAGACAGAGTTTCTCTATGATAATGAATATAATGTCATCTTTAATACAGATGGCAGCTAATAGAGTTTCTTCCCATATATGTCACACCTAATAATCAATGAAATTTATCAAGAATTGCATATAAAAAGAAAGCAGGATACCGTGTTGGTAAGAGCAAATTTGACAATGGTAAAAGTCAAAGAATTTAGCATATGTAAAAAGAAATAAAGCACAGCAAGTTACGTACCATATATAAGTAAGATGGGTGTTCTATTGTCAATGGGCCCTTGGTGGAAGCAATTGTATGGGGGGGTAAACATGGCTTGTCTACTGCAGCCGTGCCTTGAAGAACATAAGATCTTTAAATTAACGCGATTGCATCACGCTAGCTTCAAGTAGTTTCTCTTCACACTGTACATTAAAGACTGGCAAAGGGGGGGGGTGAATATCTCCTGGTTAATAATAACCTTCCATTCACATTTCCTTATTTAGTAAAAGTCAACATTTGATTTTAGAATAAAAAAAAGATAAACTTTGTTTATCCATCTTCTTCTTCTTGATGTCGTTTTATATTCAATTAAAAGTAAAGATGAAGGGGGGTTATGCGAACTTGATCTATGCTTTAAATGTTTTAAACAGATGATAGGCTTTTCGTTATAGATCAATTTCCTTTTATGTAAGGAGAGAGAACCCAGTAAACAATGGCGGATGATTTGGTAAGTCAGCAGTTTTGATTGGATAATTTATAGGCTAACAATTAAAATGGGATAGATCTAGTAAAGGAGTGTTCCTGTTGTATAAAGATCCATTCTATCCTCTGATGTTTATTTAAACATAGAGAAAGATGTGCTTTTCTGTTAGGAAGGGGAACATAATTGTTTGAGTTTGATTCACGTCATCATTTCTGTGGTGATATATATATATATAGGCTGCAATTTTTGTTTCTCCTTTTTTTCTTTTTCCTTTTTTTTCTTCTTATTGAACAGATTAAATGCCAGTGAACGACGTGAAGTATATCAAAGAAGTGTGGGCGGAGAATTTAGAAGAAGAGATGGCATACCTTCGAGATTTAGTGGAAGACTATCCATATTTGGCTATGGTATAGAGCCCTTTGTTCAGTATCATTTAGCATAATGACCAACTAAGGATGCATAACAATTAGGATACTGAATTTCCTGGTGTTGTCGCTAGACCTATTGGCTCATTCAAAACTTCTTCTGATTATCATTATCAAACATTAAGATGTAATGTCGATTTGTTAAAGATTATTCAACTTGGAGTTACATTTGCTGATCAGCATGGAAACCTTCCTGGCAACGTCTGTACTTGGCAATTCAACTTCAAGTTTAGCTTAACGTAAGAAGGCAAAGAAAAAAAAAGAAAGAAAGCTATTACTTATGCAAAATATACAGAGACGACATGTATGCGCAAGATTCAATTGAATTACTAACAAAATCAGGCATTGACTTTAAAAAACATGAAGAGTATGGAATTGATGTAGAACACTTTGGAGAACTTTTGATTAGTTCAGGCTTTGTGTTATTGGACGATGTCAAATGGATTTCATTTCATAGGTTTGTTTGTCCTTTAAACAAAGAACCAGAAAGTAACAAGCTATATTAGTGGATATGATTTTGGATATTTGTTGAAAATACTGACATGTTCAGTGATGCCAGCAGATGAATCAGAGTTTTTTGATTTACTTCGTACTTATTTCCCATGCATATATGATATAAAATATTTGATGAAGAGCTGTAAAAACCTAAAAGGTGGATTACAAGATATTGCGGATGATTTACAGGTATGATAGGATAACTTGTTCAATAAACACAGGACTTACATTTACAAAAGGTGGCAAGAATAGGGCCTCAACATCAAGCAGGGAGTGATAGTTTACTGACATGCACAACCTTTTTTAAAATGAGGCAAATGTTCTTTGAAGATAAAATTGATGATCAAAAATATCTGTAAGTTCAAAAAATAACAAGTTGTTTTTCAACTAACACTTGATAGTGGGTACCTATACGGATTAAAATGCAGTCCTACTAACAGCAACAACACTATAATGAAATCACTTACAACAGCAACACAGCATTTATCAATACAAAATGATAAATCAAACGGAAAATAATAAAAAATAGTACAAAAAAAGAACGCCTTTTTTTATTGTGTGAGATGTTTAAATATATCGTGTACATAAAGTGATGTGTGTGGTATAAATACGAAAAATATACAAAAATAGATTTTACAACTTGGGTCCTCCTTCAGCAATAAAGTTGGAGCCCTTTTCGATGTTTGTCTTCAATTCAGGAGCAGCCTTGGAGAACAATTCACGTTCGTATTCATTGATTTCACCAATAGGTAAAATCTTTTGGACACCATTAGGGCCTAATTCGACAGGAACTGAGAAATACTCGAGGTCACCAGCTAAACTCTTGATGGACTCAGCACCTGACTTGTCAGCACTGAGGTCAACGTAGGTGCATTCGACAACACCATGCTTTCCGGTGGCAGCAGCTTCGATAATGTTCAAAGCAAAACGAGCACCGGCGTAAGCCATGGAAAGAGTAGCTGAACCAGCACCGTCCTTGGCCTTGACGACTTCGTCACCACCGAATTGAATACGGTAAGTGACCTTTTCGATTTGTTCCTTGCTCAACTTTTCAGTTCCGGGAACTTG
The DNA here is from genome assembly GCA_025529335.1 of Rhizopus sp. PT2906. Lineage (NCBI taxonomy): Eukaryota > Fungi > Mucoromycota > Mucoromycetes > Mucorales > Rhizopodaceae > Rhizopus > Rhizopus sp. PT2906. The sequence continues at coordinate 33,472 of JAMYHX010000344.1, forward strand.
TGAAAGTAAAGGTAGGATAGTGACACCACTATGACCACCTACGACGGGAACACGAAGTGAGACAGGGTCGGTGCCAATCAATTCAGAGACAAAGGTAGAGGCACGAACGATGTCAAGAGTAGTGACGCCAAAGATTCTTTATGAATACACACACAAAAGTTCAGTCAAAATGAACAAATGAACATATTAGAGCTTACCTGCGAGGATCATAGACATTGTGTTGCTTGAATACTTCAGCAACAATAGGAACAGTAGAGTTGACAGGGTTAGAGATGATGCACATGAATGCCTTGGGAGCAAACTTGGCAGCAGCAGTAGCCAAATCACGAACAATACCAGCGTTGATCTTGAAAAGATCATCACGCGTCATACCTGGCTTTCTAGGAACACCAGCAGGAATGACAACTGATAAAAAATAGTCTCAATATATGCAGATTCACACATGTGAGTGTATGTTATGATAACTTACCGACATCAGCGTCCTTGATGGCTTCTTCAAGTTGAGCAGCACCAACGTGTCCGGTCACCTTGGATTTTGTGTTGATATGGCTAGTAAGTGGATGAGTATCTTTGTTCACGATAAGACCAAGATAACGTACCTAAGGTCAGCAGCAACACCAGGAGTGTTGACAATATCATAAAGAGATAAATGAGACACATAAGGAGATTGCTTCAAGAGCAAAGAGAGAGGTTGACCGATACCACCAGCAGCACCACAGACTGTAACTTTGACCATTTCTTTTAGTTTTCTTTAATGTAATTAAACGAAAAAAAAGGAAAGGAAAATGTTGGGGAAACGTGTTCATTTATAGTTCAATTTTTTAATGTTTAAAACACCGAATAATACCGTGTCAAGAGGGTCAAACAGTATTTTGGATTTTCACATGGACACCTTGATAATATGCATGTGAGACAATACAAATACACACACACACAGAGAGAGAGAACAAGGTTTAATAGAAGGTTACAAGTTCTTATAAGAAGGCCACATAAAGATGTACAAAAGGGAGCTGAGAGAAGAGGAAATCGATGGGGAAGCGATTTCTTGTCTTTTCTTAAAGAGAAAAGCACAAAAGGTACAAAGAGATTCAAAAACTGCATAAAGTAGTACCGTTTACCCCGCATAAAAATATATGAGGGATTTTTCCGCAATTCGCCAAATCTCGGTTCATGGCCGATGTGAGGTACACTCACAGAGGCATTGCACTTTGCGTCACTTTTTTAGTGCGCAGTCACGTGAATAATTATTGTCAAGGAGAATAATGCGTATATCTGCAGGAGCATGAACATCATTGTTCCTAATTCATTGTATTTTTTTACTATGGGAAAATTTGTTCCGAAACATGAAATGCCTTGATATTTTAGCTAATTGTTCTAAGTCTTTTTTTGTTTTTGAAATGAAGAGTGAAATTTCAGCCAATAACATCAATCTGTCAGTAAAATTGACCAAACTAACCGATCAGAGTAAAATTTAGACCGAACTCGTTCGCCAAAGATTCCCCATTGTGTGATGAACATTAGATATAATCTCTAGCTGCTGTTGTTGGGGCTCTCCTCAGTCACTTTCCTAAACAGATTCTATGACAATATTGATGTTAATACGCTTTTTACTAGCTTATACATGATTTTCTCATACTTTATAAGGCTTGAAGTGCGATTGAAGCAACCTGATTTATAGCGAGGTGTAGCTCCTGTACGTTGTACATCGTCTTTTCGCTTTCGTATTGCAAGTGGACCTGCTTGGGAAGTTGATGATCGCCTAGCTGCATTTATTATTAAACAACAAAAGACTGATTCTTGACGCACTACGAAGTCTCAAAATATCATTGTATGTCTATGAGTCTCTATACAGCTTGTTTATTAAGAGCAAAAATAAATAAATTGAAAGTTGACATCATCACAACATTCAATCTCCATTTGTCCAAAAAAAGCAACTCTGGGTCCTGGGAGCGATTTTTATTCTTTTAAAAAGAGTATGACAAGAGTTTCTGAAAAAAGGGTGGTTGTAGCTACTTTATTCTTACCTTGGACAGTTGACTTTGAACTGGCCGAAAAGAAGAGAAAGGACCGACTGATTGCAAAGACAGAAGAAAAGAATAATGCAAAACCTAATCTTATTCAAAGCTTAGCTCAACATAAACAGCCAAAGGATGCCAAAGAGGAGCTATTTGACTTTAAGGAACCAGAGAAACTCGTTCAACCAAGAAGTAAACAGCAAAGAGAAGAAGAAATTAAAAAGTTGCCTCCTTTATCCATCAGTAACAGACGACACTCGGCTATTGATAGTGCCAAAGCCTTTGCTGACGCACCTTGGTCAGTTAAACCAACAGTTGCGGGAAATATTGGGTTAAATAATGCACTGTTTTCTATTCAAGACCAGCTTGAAAGCTTAGCTTGGGTTGGTACCTTGGGTATGTCTACAGACGCGCTCTTACAAAAGACAAAAGAAGAGATCAATTCTACGTTCGAGAGTCGATATAATACGTATCCTGTTATGCCATCAGATACAACCTTTGATGGTCATTATAATCAATACTGTAAACAGGTAATGTTTTGTGTTGTATGAAATAGACATATCCATTCACATTTGGTTAAAAGGTACTCTGGCCTTATTTTCATTATGTTGTCAGAGATGATTGTCATAACATGATGTCACAAAATGGTCCTTATCAACTCTACAAGGATCTAAATCAAGAATTTGCTAATACTATAGTCAAAAACTATAAGAACGGTGATATTAGTAAGTAGCGGGTCATCTAATATGGATATATCTATTATTACGGTCATAGACTAAGATATGAATGGACATACAGTTTGGATTAATGATTATCACCTAATGCTCGTGCCTGGAATGGTCAGACAAAAGATTCCTAATGCCACCATCGGATTCTTTCTACATATCCCATTTCCAAGCTCTGAGCTATTTCGATGCTTACCACGTACTGTAATATCAACATGTAGAGTAAACATATCTCTAACATATTTAAATATTTGTAGCTCGAAAGGAATTATTAGAGGCAATGCTACAGTCAGACATGATTGGATTTCAGACTTATTCTTTTGCTCGCCACTTTCTACAGACATGTTCACGCATTCTCTCTGTCGATGCTACGCCCACAGGTATTCAGCTGGATACTCATTACTGCTCTGTTGGCATTCATCCAATCGGCATCGACATTGTTGCACTACAGAGAAAGATATCAAACCCTGAAGTCGACCACTGGGTGACGAAATTAAAAGAAAAGTATGCGGGTAAACGGTTGATTGTGGCAAGAGATAAGTTGGATTATATCAAGGGTGTGCGTCAAAAGCTGCTTGCTTTTGAGGAATTCTTGATCAGACACCCAGAATGGAGAGGCAAGGTGGTCTTGATTCAGATTGCCTTATCCACCTCTGAGCAGAATGAATTACGTGCACACATATCTGATGTTGTCTCAAGAATCAACTTCAAGTTTAGTACCATTTCTTATCAACCCATTGTCTTTTTGCATCAGGATATATCATTTTCTCAGTACCTGGCACTCTTGACATGTGCTGATACCTGTCTGCTGACGCCACTTCGAGATGGAATGAACTTGACTTCTCATGAGTATATTGTCTGTCAGAGAGAGACACACAACCCACTCATCTTGAGCGAGTTCACTGGTACTTATGGTAGTTTTGGCGCATCTATAAGAGTTAACCCATGGGATTACAGAGTAAGAGGAGGGGGTAGGATCCAAAAGAAGCTTAATGTTCATATTATATAGCAAATTGGAGAAGCCATTCATGATGCTCTTTCGATGGGAGAAGACGAAAAAACAGCAAGATGGAATGAGCTTTACAAGAGCATCGAAACCAACTCTTCTCAACATTTTGCAAGTAGTATCATTAGCACATTATCAAAGATTCATAGCCAGCCCAGCCGGAGATTCTCCACAAAGATACCCAAACTGAATGCATCCATCCTTAATGAGGTTTGCCAACCTTATAAAAAGAGACTGTAAGTAAAGAACATCCTGCTGGTTTTAGGCTCTAATCGAACGAGTATATAGCTTCTTGTTTGACTATGGTGGGACTTTGATACCACACGGTAAACCACCTGGATCGAATGATCTGGACCGAGTCTTGGAATTGCTCACCAAATTGGCAAGTAATCCTGATAATGCCGTCTATGTGATATCTGGACGAACCAAGATCAATGTGGATACTGACTTGGGATTAGTCCCTAACCTAGGATTGAGGTAAGTCCCTACACGCACATTAATGGTTCCGAATGTACTTATTTTTATGGGGATAGTGCTGAAAACGGGTTTTACATAAAGCCTCGTGGAGAGGATTGGCAGCAGGTTTACGATAATGTTGACTTCTCATGGAAGCCAACTGTCAAGGAGATATTTCAGTATTATTCAGAGCGTACACCTGGTGCTTACGTTGAAACAAAAGATACTTCTATTGTCTGGGTAAGTTAGTGTCATAAAGCGTACACATGTATAACTAATAAAGAGAAATTAGCACTATCGCACGACAGAAGGAACTGATTCTCAGTATGTGTCTTGGCAAGCAGCTGAATGTCAGAATCATATTGCAGACTCTGTCAACAAGAATTTTGCAGTACATGCAATGATTGGTAATACGACGATTGAGGTCATCCCTCACGACATCAATAAGAGTTCAATAGCAAACAGAATTCTACAAGATACAACACCAGACTTTGTGTTGGCTATTGGAGATGATCGATCAGATGAAGACATGTTTACGTTTTTAAACAAACAGAAAAGCCTCAAGGTGATCACTTGTACGGTAGGTACAAGAAGTACAGAAGCTAGATATTATATACCAAATGTAGAAACAGTCTTGTCTACTCTTGAGCAATTATCTTTCTAAATTTATTCTTCTTGTGGATCAAAATGTTCTAATAAATCAACTTTTCTGTCAAGTGCTTTGGATAATTCATTATTCAATACTTCATCCAATGTTTGGTTATATCGAGCATAGAACCACTTTCTGTGTTGTTCATCATAATCGAATCGCTGTGGTCCACTGATAAAAGAGATTGAATAACACTGTGATATATTTTTGCTTTCTTTTTACCTGACAGGTGAAGATAGCCAAATTTGATGATTAGGAGGCTGTTTATTGATCACATAGGTACCATGTTCGCCTACTGAAAGTGTCATGACACCTTGCTAAAATATGTCTTGTCAGTTATAAAGAAACAAACAATGAGTATTTCATACACTGTATTCAACATCAAATCCTTTCATATCTATTTCATCACCAATTTCCTCAAGCTTTGCAACTATATGTTCCAATATTTCATCAGACAAGCGATGGTATCTGTCTGTATTTAATGTTCTAAGTTCAAAGTATGTGTAAGCTTTTCATATTGTTGTTGATTCCGTTCTTACGTTGGGGTGAATGTAGGTCTTGTGTTATTGTCAAAGGATATTGAAGTGTTGTGAATAAAGCGTGGAATAGCACGGGCGTATATTCTAGCAGAAGGAGGTCGTAAAGCAATTTGAGGTGATAATCGTTTAGCTTGTTGTAATGTCTGACGAGTGAGATGCTTAAACATTATATAAAGAGAAAAGTCAGCACCCCCCCTCCCTGGGTAAGATCTCTTAAACAGATTCAATATCCGAAACTCATAAGAGAGAATATGCATTTGTCTGTAAAATATGAATTTTATTCTTGCTTATTTAAAAAGATATACAAATATTGATTGTATATGAAAGGCAGTAATTGGTATATTTAAGAGAAGCATGGGCTTATTGTCTGTTTTCATCTTGTTTTTCAGTTTTAGACTCTATGTCAATCATGACACTTTCAGGTGCTGTTGATGTGTTTTGTTCTTTTTGTTCTTTTGGTTTGCGTATAGAGTGAGCCTTTATAAGGCAAGAGAGACAAAATCCAAAGCCTGACATACCGATCATGACATGCCAGATTAACCTGATCGCATCCACATAACACTTTAGAACGATTTCAAGGTACTCTGGAGGACATCCATTTCTGACATAATTGGATGAATCCAATATCTTACTGACAATATCGGCAGGTACATATAAGGCTAAATCTTGTGCCAGCGAAGTGTTTAAAATGGCGGATGAAATCGCCACACCAAGTGCGCCGCCTAGGATGCGACTGAAATTACCCAGACCAGTAACAACTGCGATATCCTTGGGTTCTACTGACGCCTGGAGTGCAATGATGGCTGCAGGAATCACGAAGCCCAGAGCGAAACCGCCAATGATTGTAAATCCGTAAACCTCTATTGTTTTGGACGAGTCAGATAGTTTGTTAATAGTACACGATGTCAACTTACTGGAAAAGCTTGAGTCAAGATCGAGTATGGATAATAATCCAACGCAGATAGTTAACAAGGCCATGCCAATAGGAGGTCTATTGAAGAGAAAGACGTTAGCGTATGCATTATTTTTTGCTCTTGTTCTAATCCCTACAATGGTTTGTAGATACCAGATTTTGAAATAAAGAATCCAACGACTGTTGCGATGACCGATAGGAACAATTGCATAGGAATCAAACGAATGCCTGACCACGTGGCACTGTCTCCACGCACGACCTGAAAATACACTGGCAAGTAGTACAACATACTAAAAAAGGTCATACCAAGGAGCCAGTTCGTCAACAAGACCGCAACTACAGAGCGATTTTTAAACAAACGAGGAGGCATCAATGGCTCTGCTACTTTAGTTTCAACGTAATACAGAATGGCGACCAAAATAACAGTCAAAACTAAGGGTACAATGACGGCTGCTGATTTCCATGGGAAGGTTTGACCACCAAAATTCATGGCAAGTAAGAATAATGTTGAAAACGCCAAGACGATAAATGTACCAACAAAGTCTATACGCTTTAGCTTTGTGATAAAACCTTCTTTGGGAATGGGCAGATGTAAGAAGAAAAATATCATTACCATGGCAACAGCACCAATGGGTAAGCTGTTCCACAACGTTTGTTAATGACCCGTAAAACTAGGGATATTATACTTACTTGATATAAAAATTCCAGCGCCAGGTCACATAGTCAGTAAAGCTTCCACCAATTAAAGGACCACAGACGCTCGACACACCAAATACAGCGTTAATAATGCTATTACAGAATGAGTCTACGTGTAACATCTAACAGGTATGTTTTCTCACCCTTGGTAGCTTGCTCTTTTTTCAAGTGGAACAAGGTCTGCTACAACAACGAAAACCTGTAATAAGATCTTAGCCCAGTTATGAAATTAAAATGATAAAATGGATTACCATTGAGAACACAGCAGCAGCACCAATACCAGCAATAGCTCTAAATACAATCAGCATAACGATAGACTACATTATTTTTACATGAGCATTTTTGTCTTGCAATCAAAAAAAGGAACTTACTGTAGAAACGGCACAAAGTAATGAGCCAATCAGAAAAACGACTATACCAAACATCAATATCCATTTTCTACCAAAGATGTCGGAAAACTTTGAAAACAAAGGTTCTAAAGGAACGCAGATTGATTAGCAACAAAGGTGACTCCTAGAAAACAGAAACTTACGGAAAGAATCAAATGTTAGGATATAAGCTGTCGCGACCCAAGAAACGATAGACATGCTATTGAAATCAGATCCAATTGTAGGCAATGCTGTAGCTACAATTGTTCTAAATCACTAATGAGCATGTACCTTATGCGCACGGATATTCAATTTGCTTACCCGTCCAATGCAGCTAAGAATAGCGCGATCTGAAGGCCGATGAAAGTCCAGAGGACGTTGCTCTTTTTTGATCTGCTGTTGTTATCTTCATCATTCGGCTTTTGCTCGACTGAATTGCTTTGTATTGAGTTATTATCAGCAATTGCTTGAGTGCTGAATGACGATTGACTTGGTATCTGTTTGTTACAAGACTCTTCTACCATGACAAGAGAATGGCCAGTAGGAAAAATGAGGGAAAAAAGCTGTCCAATTCTTTTTATTTTATACAAACCCCGCCAGGATCGGAGTGACGGAGGAAGGTACATGATCCGAACTTTCGATTGTTTTCTAAAAGGATTTGTCAGCGTTTTGTGCAAGAACAGCCAATAAAATAAATTACAGCATATGTCTTTTATTTACAAATGATCACGTTTCCTAAATTTTCTTGGGAAATAAAGAAAATCATGAAAAAGCAAAAATTATTTCCAACAATTCAATTGCTGGGTCTTATTTACACACGTCTTATAAAATACAGTAAAGATGCGTTTAGCTGTATTGTCATTATTTGGAAACAGTCGCCAAGGCTTGTAAATATACAGATGCACAGTCATTGTCTCTGTTAGTTTTAATATTTATTATTGTGTGCCTGCAGCGACACCCAATTACTATTCTTATTGCACAAAAATTTATGCAAAAATTTATGCAAAAAATTTTGAGCCCCTTTTTTGGATAAAGTAAAGTATACAGTGTTTTGCGTTTGAAAATACAAAAATTAAGAGTAAAATGTTCTTGTCATTGATACAAATATTGTAAAGGTAGTACAAAAGGGTTTGTCGTTATTCAAAGATCAGGTTTTAAGTATGGAAATAAAACTGCTCTTACTACAACTCTCTTATTTCAAGCATACTATAAATTATCTTGTGATCTATTTAATTATTACAATGACCTAGTTGGCGAAACGGAGACCGAAGATGTGATTTTCTTTTCAGTATCTTCTGAAATTCTCTTGTCTATCATTTGTCTTTGCCATCTTCTGTTGGCTGGCCATAAGTAATGCTTTTCAAAAGTGTCTGCGTTTAAAATTCAAATTGCATGGATCATGACATCTTGAATGGAAAGCACCTTTCTGGACTGCGTATGTACTTGTTGCTGCTCTAATCGAATGCACCGTAAACTTGTCAGGGTCGATACCCGCAGCGGTTAAGCTATTGGTGATCCATTGTGCAACTGTCTTGTCCTTGACTGAAGAAATTTTCGAACAATCGTCATCCTCAATATAAGTGAGGAAAAAGGTGTGATTGCTAGCTATATGGGTTCGTCTTCCCTTAGTGTATTCAACAAAATACCAAAGAGTTTTCACCGGGCAAATGATTTCCTCGTCAATGACTCTGGACTGAATTGTTTAGGAGTGATTTCCTTGAGATTTCTAGCTAACAACGTGATACTAGCTATTTTATGCTCATTGTCCATCTCAAATTGTGTGATAATATAAAAGTAGTAATAGACAATAAGATACAGCAAGACTGAATTAATCCTTTTATTGATAAAGAATGATTCTTATTTTTACTTTGAGTTTACTGTGGGATTATAGTTGACGTGGGTCTAACAGTTGTTCTGGGGAAGAGTAGCTTAATTAAGGGTTTTGCTAGTTTTTACTACTGTGACATCTGAATCAAGAAATGATGTTATGTACTAGTAAGTGCTATTGTAACGGTAATTTCCTTAGTTCGCCACAGCTAAAAGTAAAACTGTCTTTTCTTGTAACTTCTTTAGTCTAAGACCCTTCGTTGGTCCCCAAGACCTTATCATGTCAATTATAGGTGTCAAACTGTACGCCTCCTTCATATAGCTGGGGAGTTTTGGGTCGATTTTCTTCTTTGCCTGGAAAAACTGTTGAACCTTCTCATGAGGGGTTAATGATGGTTTGTTGGAATGTAATACTCTAAATACTGATGCTATGGCTGATCTGATACCGTTGAGATGCTGATATGAAAACTGTTTGTTCTGAACTAGATACTCTACTACTATACCAGGGTTGTATGCTGTAGGACCTACTCTTGGTACCTATCTTGCGCACCACTCCGCCCATTTCCTCCATTGAATATCATAGTTGTTGTGCGTACTGATCTTGTTTGAATGTGATAGAAAGTCAATTACACTACCTGACGTCCTTGCCTTTTTCTGTTGATGTGCCCTAGTAATCTTCAAGCCGTTAAACATTAAGTCTTGTTGATTGTCATCTGAATCGGGTCTTCTAAACATTGAACGAAGCACTATTGGTCATCAGAACTGTATTCTCCAGGCTGGGATCACCATCACCGCCGTCTTCACCTTGTCTTCTTATAGTTTCCTCAATACCTGTGGAATCAACTTCTGTGAAGGGTGCAAGTAGAGGCTGACGTGTTTGATGAGATAATCATTATAATAACTCGAATATAATCCTACAGTAGAGCATACATTCTACTTTACAGCTCTCTATCGCATCTGATGAGAATAAGAATGCTGATAACATTGATAAATAATCACACTCACGACATTAATATAAATAGCAGCCATAGATTTCCACTCCCTATAAAATGCACACGCGTCTTATTTTGTCTTTTTACAATATAAAAGCCAAATACAACAACAATATTTGGGATCCATTGATGTGTATGAAGTTGCTAAACAATACACAATGGTTTTTGGTTCAAAGCCGCTCAATCATTTGCTTCTTGGTGTAGAAACAAGAAAGTGTATTTTTTTAAAGGCAAAAGAAAAAAAGCGGAAAACGAATAACAAGGGATCTGTCTGTCTTCCACGAAGACAAATTGAAGACAATCCTGCAGTTAAGAAAATTGTTAACGAAACTTTTGCAGTCAGCAATGAATAGCAATGTTACCGAAAAGACGACGGAGGATGTGGTTATAAGCTTTCTTGTCGTGCTTTATTCTCAAAAAGCAATAAAAAAAATTTCAAGTAGACATACCACCATTCGTCTTTTCCTTATAAATCCAACATACTTCATAATGAGCAGGTGAATTTTCAATGATATTTTTCCAAGGGTCAATATCAACAGTAATTTCTCTAGAAAAGGGCGTGTATTGTTCTAAAAATAAGCTCTCAGACATGATTACTATTCTTAATAAAAGGGGAATAAGTGGAAAGAATTAAATACAATTAAAGGAGAATTAATGGTCACAAAATCAAAGAATAAAAAATCACTTCAAGAATTTAAAGTTCAGATGCTCTTTACGTCACAGAGTTGACTGTGAAAAAAAAAATTGAGCTTTTTTCTTTCAGTAAATATTTAACAGATAAATAACAACCTTTTGAATCATGGAAGATTCAACAATGCAGGAGCAACAACAGTTTGTCGAAATAAACAATGATTCCTTCATGAACGAGGCAGCTGAATCTACAAAGGAACATGAAGAACAGTCAGAACAACCTATTGAAGAAACACAGCTCGAACAACAAGAGCAACCCTTGGAAGAACCTGCTAAACAGCCTACTGAACAACCCGTTGAGCAGCAAACAGAAACTTCAGTAGAACAACAAAATGGCCAGCCGACTGAACAGCCAATGGAACCATTGGTTGAGCAGCCAACTGAGCAATTTAATGCAGAAGAGATGAAGCTTGATGAACAATCTAATCCTCAGTCGACAGATGAACAAGAGCAACAAGAGCAACAATTGGAAGATGAACCAATGGAAGAAGATCAAGCAGAACAAAAAAAGGAAGAAACTCAACAAGAAGAAGAGACTATGGCGCCTTTGTTAAGTGCTCCTGCGTCCTGGCAGATTCCCATTAGTGCTCTTACTCAAAAAGCATCGGCGCCTACAGCATCCTCAAATACACCTTTTGCTGCACCTACTGCTGCCAGTAATACTGCTACAGATCCTCCTATGAAAAGAGCTGCTCTAAGAAGAGAAAAATTAGAGGCGCGTATTAGAGAATCAAAATATAACGTTGAAGCATGGAATGCATTGATCAATGATATACAACAGACGGGCGATTTGGATGCTATTCGAGACGTTTATGAACGATTCTTGAGCGTGTTTCCTACTTCGGTAAGTTTTTTTTCTTTATATACATAGGGTCTCTCTCTTTTACTCTTGATTTGTCTTTCCCATGTAAGTAAATATATCCATATTCAGCACCTTAACCCTGTTATTGTCGTTGGAGGGATAAAGGGCTTATTGCTCTTACGATGTATAGGGCAGCAGCGGGAGATCATGCCTATCCTTTGTATTGATCTTTTTCCTCATTATATGAAACAGGAAAATAAAAACAGACCACGTACATGTATAGAAACAGACACACACATATATACATATATATAACCAAGTTATGCTATTTTTGAAAGTAGGAAGAACCTTCTCTTTTGAACATATACACGCGCAATTTTTTCCTGTGTGGTATTCAAAGAAAGACAAGCAAACAGAGAAAAAGAGAGAGAGAGAGAATACGTTTTACTTACCCTTTTTTTTATATTTTCCTTTCTCTTTTATCATTCTCTGCTTCTTTTGACTTTTTATTTACTTACTATAGCCTAAACACTGGCTTGCCTATCTTGAGTTGGAATTGAAGTATTCCAATTTCAATGAAGTAGAGGCTTTATTTACTCGTTGTCTTAAAACTGTGTTGTCTGTTGATCTCTGGAAATTTTATCTTGGTTATATCCGTCGCATAAATCTCAGGGAAAGCGGTTCTGCTGTGACTCCAGAAGCTAGATCTATCATTGAAAAAGCGTATGAGTATGTGTTGAGTAACGTTGGTATTGACAAAGAAGCTGGACCTATTTGGGCTGATTACATCTATTTCTTAAAATCTACTGAGGTAACTCTTTATTTTTATTTTACAACATGTACCAATTATACTCTTAGACTTCAAATACTTGGGAAGAACAACGAAAGATGGATTCAATGCGTCGTGCATACCAAAAGGCTGTGACAATTCCTTTAAATAACGTTGAACATCTTTGGAAAGAATATGATCAATGGGAAAATAGCTTGAACAGATTGACTGTAAGTTGATTTCCTCACGTTTCTTGCTTTATTTATCTATATTTTCTGTTTAGGCCAAAAAGTTCTTGGGCGAGAAATCCTCAGCTTATATGACTGCTCGAACAGCTTTGCGTGAAATGCGATTATTGACTGAGGGTATCAACACAAACGCGGTTGCTTTACCTCCTCAGTGGACAGAATCAGAGATTCATCAATTAGAGCTGTGGAAGAAGTATATTGATTGGGAAAAAAGTGACCCTCTTCGTCTAGAAGACAATGCTGCTGTGTTGGAGCGCGTAGCATACGCCTATCAACAAGCTTTTCTTGTTTTACGGTTTTATCCCGAACTCTGGCATGATTTTGCATCTTACTATCTCGAGCAGGACAAGTCAGATAAGGCTGCAGCTATTTACAAGCAGGCAATTGAAGTTATGCCTTCGAGGTAACTTGTAAAAAAGGTTTGGTTTTCACTTGTATTTATTTTTCTTCATAGTCTCTTGCTCAATTTTTCTTTTGCCGAGCTTTGTGAGTCAAGAAAGCAGATAGACGAGGCACGTCAAGTGTACAATGATCTTGTGGATAG